>JABUQX010126880.1:0-63454 GCA_015478945.1 Trachelipus rathkii | reverse complement strand
TGAGAAAAAAAGAGGGTCGGCTTCTTTAATGACTTCAGTAAGTTCCAAGTCTGTCTCAACTTTTTGTTTTTCCATTTTTTTATCTAGGCCTCAAGATACACCATGTCAGTTCCGGTATGAATTTTGTTGTTATGAAAATAACATTTACACATGAAAAAAGCATTTTTCTTTCTCACGAGTAACATAAGAAAGGAGTGCAAATGAAAAAGGATAAATGATGCACGTTGTTTTCTGAAAATCTAGTCTCTAAAGAGGATGAAAGTGAGTCAACATAAGGCTCAAGTACAGAACGCTTCAAATATTCTGCAGAACTTTCGGCATGATAATTTGCTTTTTGTTGTTGGGATTGTTTACATTTCTAGGTGGTGCAAGTTCTACTACTAATCAGCAGTTAATAACTAACGATTTGTGGATAAGAAGCAGTCAGCAATTAGGTTGATCAGCAGGTTGTTCGCAGATGGTCTTGACAAACTGGTCAAAAATTCTTTGATCATGATCAGAGCGACTGCATTAAGTCATATGTTTTTGTTTGAATAATGTTAGCCACTGGTTTCACCTAAAGCCAAATATTTGGCTATTACGGAATAGGTAATAATGAAAATGGGTCTCGTACACCTACAATATAATAGGAAAAACTTTTCTTGTTTGATTGTTGTCTTCCTTTGACAATTTTTAACCCTTCAACGATTTATATCATATTTGTTATGTACTATTAGGACTATTTATCTATGATATAAAGCACAGTTTTTTATTTCACAAAGCCTGGCAAACATATTAATGATCATTATTCTTGTTTCGCCAAGATTTAGGGGGTGCAAGTGCCCCCCCCCCCCTGAATATATACTGATGGTTAATCATTTCTTCATTTTGATTAATAGTCAATCCTCATCCCTTGTTAGACACAGACAGGATTGTTCAACGATCTCGTGATTAAAAGATAAATTCACCAACTATGTTAAAAACAATTCAAAAAACACTGAAATAAGAGATTAACCGGGGGAAACTACAATAGATTTGGTTTTGCCAAATAATCTAAAAAAAACAAAAGCGAAACTAGAAATGCTTAAAAAAGTTTAAATTTTGAAGCACAGTCGGTAACAGATGATTGCTGGAAACAAAACGAGTGCCAGAAGAATAATAACCAGAATCAATTTGTAAATTATTTCAAGAAGTCCTTATCCTGGATGAAAGTGAAGACGAAACGGTTGACTAAAGCTAGGATGTCCAGTTAATTTAAGTAATGTTTGCGTATATATAAGCGATATAAAAGTGTTAATATAATATGTTTCAGCTTAGTGAGTTATATTGTTAATAATTTTTATTGTTGTCAAATTAAAGTCTTGCCTATGAAAAAAACTCCAACTATAGCTCTTCTATTGAGCTTCTACTCAAGGAATTTACTCACTTTTATATATAGATATAACTATATATATATATAATAATGATATTAATATATATAATAATATATAATATATATATATATATATATATAATCATATATATATTATATAATATAAATATATATATATATATAATATAACTATCCGTTGGCATTACCGTGCGTTCTTGTGTGATCTATTACAAACATCAACAATACAATAAACTCAGACTGCAGGACAATAAACCCAAGTGAGGGTTGGTATTCCCTATATATAATTAAATTATTATAAGCGATCGATCATTATTAGTCCACGAAAAGATTTCTCAAGATACCAACAAGATGAAAGCTTACTTAATTTGTTAAATATATTGATGTTTTTTCATTTTTTATTATAATTTTTATGCGGCACTTTTCCGTTTTAGATCTCGAGAAAATAAGGTTTTAAAATATAATTTTTATACTGTACCTATTGAGCATTCTAAAAATATTTGCAATATACGAAAAAAATAAAAATCAAAGCGTAAAGTTATACACTTTACCCGCTCATCACGTGCCTATGTTGTCGAGTAATTCGCTGGCAGGCATATAACGATGTTAATGTATATAATTATTAAATACACTAAATTAGTTTACTAAAATTCGGTCAATGGCAAGTAACTGAGTAATCCGTAGGTACCTGATTATTTAAATTAAATGATTCGCAGGAGTCTAGCCTATTTAACGGTCTCTTCGTTATCTTCTACATATAAAAGGAGTTTCTTATGAAACTACTACTAACGGAAAAGAACCGTTATATTAAAAGTGATCTACCGTTCCATTATATTATAGCATTTAGTTTTATAAATAATTTCCATAATCCATTGAGCAGTCTACCGAATGTAGCTAGATCGTTTTTGCCCCTCTTCTCTATAAATTAAGGAGGCGATTTCTAGCATTCGTTCTGACGTGGCTAATAAAATATATATTTTTTTAAATAATAAGCTTTAATGAGCATTGGTTTTGCGGGTGTTATGAGAAAATCAAGCAGTGCAAAATTTAAAACTGAGCGAGACGAAACTGTATACTGCTGTCGCTTATATCTTTCCTAAGCCTTATTGAAATATATTTTTAATACTTAAATATGCTGAATGATGTATAGGGCATATAAGGTAAACAAATTACGATATGTCTTAAAACGGGTAACCAACACGTGTGGCCTATGCTACGCGCTGGATCAGGTAATGAAATTATTTTGATAAGGTAAGAGTTCCTTTATATGAAGCTCAAAGAAAGGGTTTAAAGTATAGGTCAGTCATACAAAATGATCTTTTGGCTTTAAAAATGGTTCATAGAATAGTAGTGGATACATTTCTATAATATCTTTGCGATTCCTCTCTTAAATTTAACTCACTTAGTATGCATATCCTTTGAAGACTAGTATTTTCATATGAAAGAATTAACTATTTTTATAGAAAATAATGTGCTGTTCCTCTTCAGGACTTCAAATTTATGTCCTTAAATAATGTTGGTACACTTGGTATTTATTACGAATTATAAAAAAATAAGAAAAGAAGAAGAAAAGGAGCTTCACTGTCATTAATTTTTTAAAATGTTTTTTTTCAGTTTTTTCGTGAGATGGTATCGTTAGTTGATTGTGCTGTATGAAGTTAGATTGTGTTTTGTTTTACTTTTATATTTATTTTATTTAGTTTTATTTGGTAATACTATATATATTATATATATTATTTATTATATATATAATATATATTATAAATATAATATATATATATACTGATATTATATATATATAATATATATATATATATTACAAAATAAAGTTTTTTTTCAAGGTGTAGGTTAGGTTAAGGAGTAATCATATTTTTATACGCAATTTGTCTTGAAGCGCTATATTTGTGATGTTATAATTCTGTTCAGGTGTTTGCGTCCCAACGCTGTCTCGAAATTTTGCCTTGCGTGACAGGAAAACAGCTGCAGGAATTTGACGAAAACCACTAATGTAAAAAGGAGAGATACAAACGAAGGACGCAGTTCTGAAATGCACGATGCGGAGTGTCGGGGCAGGAATTTTGATTTAGAAGATAAAACAGGGTTCTTATAAGGTGATGGACAGACGGAAAGAAAACTTTAACTTAAATTGCAATTAAAACGAGATACATTAAACAACCTAAACTACAAAATATCCGATCGTGCTTGGTTCGAAAGCTACCAACAAATTTTAGCTTGATTCAAAGGCTGTTGGATTATACCGACATATACCACGAAGTATAACCATTCGAAAGAATTAATTGTCAAACGCCCATTATAATTGTCAGAGTGGCAGCACAGCAAAAAGTATAGAGAACACTGTGTTCCTACTGTAAAATGAGAAACAAAAAGACAATGTGGGACCGATAGAAAGATGCTAGATTCATATTCTTGTGAATTTATTGGAGAGAGCGAAGGAAGGTTAAAATGAGAAGGGGTTGTGGGAAATCTAATTTATTGCCCAATGCTGAATGAATTTCAAAAATCAAGATTATTATTATATAGTAGTATATAATAGATATATATTATAGTATATTATATATAGTAGTATATATATATATATTAACATGTATATATAGGTATAATATATATATATATATAATATATATATAATGTACTTACTATATTAAAACACATAAAAGGAACAGTGAAGCACAAAAAAAGAATTTTCTTTATTCCAAAAATAAATTTAAATTCGTATTTTTAAAAGACAGTATAATAACAAGGTTCAAACCGTTCCGATGAAAATTATCCTGTTTCAGTCAAGTAAAAAGGACAAGTCCGAAAATAATTAATTTAATATCCCAATATCTAGCCCATCTTCATACGTAAATTCAAAGCTAAAACCCTAATGGCCACAACAGCGTTCTAGATGCAAGAGCTGCTTTGCATATCGAATTCAGATTTGCATTTGACATTTTGCCGATTAGATTCGTACATGAGGAGATTTGAAGCAATCTATAAACTATTAAGGATGAGGGCTGACTGACCTCTGACAACGGAGTGGAATTGAGGATTATCAGTAAAGGATGGATTATTGACAACATTTGAAAAGAAACCATTCAAAGAATAGTTATTTCATCTTTCGCAAAATATATATATATATATATATATATATATATATATATATATATATATTATATATTCTACTGGTTTGTAAGTAGGTTTAAAGTAAAGGCCAAATGATTTGCAACAGTATATTAACGCGGAAAGGGATTATACCACCATCTACCACGCCTGCGGATCAAGAGAAAAATAACAGTGATTAAAAAAAATATGAACGTGGCAGAAGAAAAATTCAATAATAAATCTTAATCACTATGTTCATAAAAAAATTATTAATAACCAAAGATTAATATTGTCCAAAAAAATAACAAAAACATAGAAGATTAAACATTCCCAAAGAAGAATAGAAAAACGACGAGGAATTATGCAAATACGAAGAAATATAATAAGCCGCAACATACTACACCTCATTCGTGGTTATAAAATAAGGAAAATGTTTGTTTGTTTAGATTAGGGAAAAAAAAGTATTTGAGATTAGCTTTTGGGGTCTATAATCTGAAAGAGTCTTAAGAATGAAAAAATATTAACAAAGTGCACAATATAATAAAGATTTTACATATAAAGTTTTACATGCAAAGTAAATGCAAAGATTTAAATTGAAACTATAGACAAAAGTAACACGAAAATATCTACCAGGCAGCTTAAAAAATAATAGGGATATACAATAAGATTAGTGTTCACATACTGCCATGCAGTAAAAAATTAACGATTAGAAAGTATGCTCTCTACTGAGTTTATCTTTTTAAATTGTGTAATCCGAGGTGATTTAAAATTTAGTTTATAGACCTCTTTGTTATGATGTCTTAAGAATTAAATTTTATATATTTGTTGAGATTTAAATTTCTTTATAAAAGAGATAATATTACATAACAGAAAGAATGTCTATCTCGAAAGCTTAAATACATTATAAGCAAGAGACAAATTGATTTTGCCAAACGTAAGATGCGTAATAATTTTTTTAAAAAAATTTATAATGTAAATTAAGATCTAAAATTCAAATTAGTAAAAAAATGGGAACGTATTATAGGCCTCTCGGTTTAGGACGAATTTATTTAAATCATGATAAAACGAAAGTTTTAGATATATATATTTTTGTTTAAAGTAGGAGTATTGATACACTGACAAAAATAGATGATTCATTATATTTACCACAGTTATAATTACTTAATCTTCACTGTTTAAAAAAGAAAAAAAGAATATCATATATATATATATATATATTAATTAATGTATATATGTATAGTATATATATATATATATATGATATATATGATATATAAATGATTATTATTACTTATTTATGACTTTCTCTAAAAGATAGGTTAGCCCGGAACTGCCGAGGTGATCTGTCCGAAAACACAAGTGCACCAACCACAACAGCAACCAAGACTTATTAGAATCATGCTTAAAAAGAAATTCTTAACGTTACCAAGAAGTAAAACGGTATGAAAGACGGGGGCACGGCAACACTAAAAAATGTTATTATAGTACTTTGCACCAAAAAATTAAAAGAATTGTATATAGGTATGTTGAAATCACTTTATTTGAAAGAAAGCTGGGAAGTGTTTTGATACAACTTTTCACCGGTATTATCAAAAGCCAACTAAAATTTTTAAAATGAAGTCGGGTGGAAGTGGTCATGCGAACATGAGGGGCGAAATTCAACGGAAAATGCGCTTAATATTTTTTCATAGGTTTTAATATTTAAATTAAAATATTGGGTTCAACATCATTAAAAATACGGGTGAATAAAAAAATTAAGGAATGATTATAATATGTAATTAATTTTAAGCTTATATACGTTTTAAAAGATGATAAAAAATATAGAGAAGAATAAAAAATGAAAGAAAACTTTAAAGCAAAAACAGTAAGATTGTTGTTTGAATTTCACGTGGGCTTAGTTTCCCAGCCAGTGAAAAATAAATTATTGTTTAATTTTTCAAATATTCTAATTAAAATTCCAGTCGTGAGATATTTAATTTGGGATGAGGTGCGAGAATGTGGCGCTTTATAAAGTAAGCGAGCAAAATCGGTATATTTAATGTCGTTGTGTACGTAATGCCGAAATTATATGTTATAGTTATTTTTGTAAAAATTCAAAAATGTTGAAGGAATAATTGGCTGCTGACTGGAGTCTCGGACGACAGTATTAATTCCTTTTCTTGTATCTTGTTCCTAAAAACTTTAAATACATTTATATTTAATTTGTTTTCGTTTATTAATTAAATTAGTATTTAATTTACTTTATTGAGTGAGCCTTATAACCATCGTTATTTAATGAAATTGAAGATAAGGAAAAAATTGAAAACGTGAGTAATTGCAAACTAGAAATGAAAATGGAAGTTCGCGCGAGAGTGTAGAGAGAAAAAAAATGTCGAGGCTTCGTTTTGGATAGGCTATCGAAGACACATGTTTGTATTACAAAAATGAAATGTATTTCCTTATTATGGAAAATTTAGTTATTAGAATTTTAACGAATCTTTTTAAAGGAAGTTTGTGATATCGTCTATATAGGGATTGCCAAATTATTTTAACTAAGAGAAGGTAGAAAAAGAAACTATAGGAATTAGGTTGGCTGCGCGATCCGATAAGCACGTGGTTGTTTGGGGGTCGTAAAGCAATGCAATAATTGGAGAAAGTCAAAATTAAGAATATTCTGAAATAAAATGAAAATATATTTCTATTTTAGTTAGATATGCTGGAGGGGTTGAAGGAATAATATATATATATATATTATATATATATAATAGTATAGGTAAATATAGTATATAGATACATATATGGTATATATATAAGTATATAATGTAAATATATTATTATAATTAGTATATTATACTTATAGTATCTTCTCAATGAATAGCACGGAAAGCAGCTGTGGTTTTATTCGCGGTGAGGAGTATTGAAGCGTGATGTTGATCATTACAATTCTTCCGAAAGTAAATACATGAGTTCTTCTGTAAGTATGTGTGACGATGAGTTTGGGAGCAGTTACGAGGTCATGTGGTAGGCGAGGCGTCATGGACATCGCGAGTAGTTGAAAATGTGCGCGCAACTGTGTTTTTTGAAGGTAAGGGTATAGTTTCCTTCCAGATTTTGAAATGTACGTACGAAGATGTATTACATTAAATACTGAAAGACACTTTTACCATTAGAGTGTAACCCTATACACCTCTATCCCACGATTCAAAACATGTAATCACTACTGGTGGACACGACAACACACTTATATTAATCGCCCACATTGACGCCGTATGTAAGATGAAGGAATTACAAACCAAGTAACCTTTCGGACATTATGTTGAAGTAAATTTGGGTGTTAGAACCAAATCGTGAAACACATACAATGACGTTGGTATCAGAGAACGACATTACCTCGCGAGTGTACTCTGCCGCAGGAGAAAACAAACCATGGTCGATTGTACATTGCCAATATGGAATTTAATTCACGGGTGAGAGAACCGCAAGTGCTCTTTTGGGGGCAGACTCTATCCTGATCCCCGGCCGCAGAACGTAACAATTCTATAGGAAGTCTACAGACGATTTGTCTCGTGTAAGGTTCTGTGCACTACCACAACGGAAAAGTCCCGGTCAAGATTTGTGTTGCGTACATGTTGGACGTTGTAGTTAGTTAATATTACTTCGACACACCATTAAAATCCCTGTTCATTCCGGTGTTCTCAGGCTAGCCAGGATCCTGGATTTCCCAAAGAGATTGTCACGCAGAGTTATTCGTATGGACGTGATATAACATTGACCGCAACAGGCGCACATCGTGCACGATTGCGTCCTGAGACGCTGAGCAGGAGATGAGGCTTCCTAGCTTTTTGATGGAAAAACCCTTCTGCGCCTTCAGAACAGTTCTGTGGAGAGATTTTAAGCGTTTGCTTTACCTCAAAGTGATTGATAAATGCGAAGTTGATTGGCGACACGGCGGTGAGAAAATCTCCATATCACTTTAGTGCCCGCCACCAGAATATTTTAGGCCAAGTATGTTATTTATTCACTGGCAGCCAGTGACCAGGACAGACAAGGCGTAATAAGTAAGGGGAGTGATCTGGCGTTGATGGAAATTGGAAATGGTGTAGAAAAAAAAATAAAAAAAAAATTTTGTTAAATATTTGCGCTAGTTTTTGAAACTTCTTCACTTTTTACAAAAAGGTCATAGCACAAGTATTTGAAATTTTATATTTTGCTTAAATTTGTTTTTTTTTTTTAAAAAAAAAAAAAGAAAGCCCCCCAAAATTTTTTTTGGTCGGGGCTATCACCAATTTCCTTCTCTCTTGAACAATTCATTTCTTAGCTCAAAGCCCAATTCTTTCACGATATCTACTTGTCCATCCTTCAACAGGTTTTTCGCAGTCTTATATTTGCAAAGCAATTTTTTTCTTGTCCATATTTCCACTGCTCAGGAAGCTTTTGCCCAGCGGTTTCTATTTTTTTTTTAGGACCACAAATGAGGCCCCGTACTTTCGCCGGACGACTTTTACAGGGCCCGCCTACTCGCCGAGAGCCACCTCTGTACGAGGGCCGTTAACTCGCCGAAAGCACTTAGTACGGGGCCCCGTACTCGGCCAATTCACTTGTTGGTTATTGAGGATACGTACTCAAGCCGGTGTGCACTTGTTGATGGTTACTGTACTCGTCGATGCATACATTTTTTGCACAATAAATCTTAAAAGAAATTATGAGGATATTATCCCCAACCTCATTAATAAAAATGTGTTATTATTTATATACATTGCAACAAATAATTAAAAAAATTGAAAGAATTCTTTTAAAACAATTCATATCAGAGAAGCTTCCTTGGGAACTTCTGATAGCCATAATAAAGAATAGAAAGAGATTAGTTGTTTCACAGCTATTAAACGCTTCCCCACTATTTAATTTCATCTATGGTTTCCTTGTACTAAATTTTTTTTTTCATATTAACAACTTTAGAATATATAGAATAGAATATAGAATAGTATATATAATATTATATATAGAATATTTATATATATATATATATAATGTATATTATATATATAAATAGATATATAATATTAGTATTATATAATATAGTATAGTATATATATATTGTAACGGTTGTATTAGTTGAACTGCTACGATGTTTCTTGTTCAAATGTCAATCCTTTGCTCATTGGTTTAAAACACACTCCTGAAGAGCATTTCAATCGCATTTCATATACTGCCACGATATATATATATATAATATATAGTATATATAATATATATAATATATATAGTATAATATATATATGATATATATATAATTAGTAGGTAATATAGTATAGGAAAGCAATGATTGACAATTTTTATTTTAAATTATTGTGTCCTATACAATAATAGCCAATACATGATAGTAAATATTTGTCCAAGCTTCACTTGACAAGATACAGAGATTTTATGTATTATTGTATATTGATTATTGATATTATTATTATTAATTACTGTATTATTTTCTAATCTTTTAATTGTAAATTATTTCGCAAATCGTATTTAAAGGATAAATGAAACTATTTAAAATAGCAAGTTTAGTTTATAATGCAGTTTAAAGTCGAAAAAAGTTTTAGCGAGGTTTTTAATGTAAATTATTTGAAAGAAAGGGTTGGACAGGGCAATATTTAAGTTCGAGTTTAAATTGTTCGTCTGAGTGTAGAAAATTGGTTTTTTGATTGTTATTGTATGTAATGAGGAACGATACGAGGGTTTTGACCCTGCCACGTGTGTGTAATGTAGAGGATAATTGTATAGTTACCTGTACAGAATTAGGACGAAATGATTGTATACAAATTTATTACTGCTGATTGAAAGTGTTTTTTATTGGTCAAGTTTGCATCTTAGTGTGATTGCATTTGTAATTATAACAAATTTGTTAGTTTATAAGGTAGTGACATTAGCCATTGGGTCTATCGCGAGCTATAAAGTCGTGTTGTTTAGGTGCACCCGTGGTCTCCCAAAGTGCGTACGCCGTAATCCCCTTGGGGTACGCGAGAGTGATACTTGGGAGGTACGCCAAGGGCCAGTAGCGCTCACGACACTTGCCAAGGTGGTCCGATGATCTATGTTAATCAAGTGCCAGTGCGATTATTACTATATACTAGAGTATTATATATATATATATAGTGTATATATAAGTATATAGATTAATTATTTACAGTTTACAGGTAGGTTATAGTATATATATATAATTAGATAGTATATAAATGAGTAAGTAGAATAGGATATATACATATATATACTGCGCGGCAATATATTTAACTGCATCACCCTCGTGAAGCTATAATTGCTTAAACTTTTTCATATTGGGAAATGTCCCACGGCTAGTTTGGTTATTAGTTTGGTTACATTACCATAGACTCGGAAAGTGTTGCACAGGGTATATAATAGTAGTAAAACCGTAATTGTAACGACAGTGTGTAGGAAATTAAATGGAATAATAAAGGTAAAAATATAAAACGAAAAAATAAATATGGGATATGATATTATGTTGATATAATCAACAAACAAGTAATTCCTACCGAATAACATATGCGAAAAGATGCTAAGCATAGTAAAAGGTGTCTAAAAAATTGTTTAAAAGGGATGGTGGAATGAAAATTAGATGTACCCCCTCACGGCCCTTTTAACAAGCTTCCTCCTAAGCGAATTTCGCATTGAAATATAGATAAGTTGTATCTTGTAGCTATGGTCTCTAACTTGCGGGATTTTGCATCGAAATGCGTATCCTTCGCCCAAACAAGCTCCGTGAGCTTGTCCCATGACCACGGAGCCAATGATAACACGAGCGTCGGGCGGATTAACAAGGCCGTGATGCCCCAATCAAAATCTACCTCAAACACCTAAGCCCAGTTCAACGGGATAATCAATTGTCGAGGAAACTCCTACGCCACCGGTATATGGCCAGGAGTCTGAATTTTCAGTCCGACAGTGCTGAGTTAAGGAGTACCGAAATATGCGTCTCACTGTGCTGACTGTGGACGTGTGTTCACATGGCCAGCTTAACCACAAGGAAAACTCGGTACTCCATGAGACCCATAAGGAGCCGCGAAAGGCACAATATTATAACTTCGCTGGAAGAATCGTGTCCTTGTGCCGCTACCTTTCAACGATATAGCGCATATACCTATGCTTCCACCATTATAGCAAGTGTCTTGCCGACCCCGCCCCAGAGAAGCCCACCACTATGGTCAAGATGATAAGATGTCCTGCCCAGCACCATCACAGAGGTCAGCCCCACAAAAGAACCTGTGTGGGGAGATATGTGCACACGCCCAGCGCAAAAACGTGATCAACAACCTGCACGCCTCTCCAAATCTTCGCCGACCGTCGATCTGGATCATTAGATGCCGAACCTGTCTCTACTCACCCTATGTACGTGTCAATCTATCCATCGCTTGTGATAAAAATGACATCGCCCAAACCGATTGCTCCCTAGATCAGTAGAGAGTTGACCGACTGGCGGACCTTTGTAATACGCTACTCTCTACTGCTTCATCTCTGTCGTCGGTCCGTCTTCATCACTGTACAGCTCTGGAAGATGTGCCACCATATTGTCTTCCTCTGACCTGTCACGGAAGAGCCACTGTGTTCCCCTGGTAGCCTGTGACGCTATGTTTCGGAACCCGACTTCAGGCGAAGTGCACTTGTTCGGGAGACGGCTATGCAACCTCTAGCCCATCTCTCTCGGACCCGGGGCGTCGCTTCCTGCGGAGTCGACCTTGACCACCGTGTTCGACCTACGGCTCTTCGCCAGCACCTCCCTAACCTTAAGAAGGTATATAACTGACCCTGACCGTCAGAATGCGCGGGATACCCAACGACGTTGTTGCTGATGCGCACCGTTGTTAATTCCCGTGCTCTGGAGACCACTGGGCCATGCTGTCCAGACCACGTGTAGAATAAAATACCCTCTTTATGGTCACGTTCTCTCTATTCTATGACTTGAATTTTCTTTCCTCAAATGTGTACTAAGCCCTTCTGTACCAATCTAACACTACCAACCTACAAGCAACTACGGTGTTGTAATCGTTGTAAATGTTGCGATTCTCGATGTTTCTTTCAAAAATCTTGGTTTCCTATTTATCGAATTCTTTTACCTATTCCCAGAAGCGAATTTCCCCCCGTTAAAATGTATTGGTTTGGGTCTCGAATCCTCGATTAACTAAGCTATATTCCATTTGAGTTCAAAAGTGACACGGTTGTCTTAGTTTACATAAACCGTTATACCACTCAGAATATACGGAGTATAAGACAATCCAAATTCAAACAATCCAAATCCAAGCAATCCCTACATTTCCAATAAATTGTAAAGAAGAGTCTTAAGCATCCAATATACAGTACAGGTGATGTCATAAATTTGTCCGCTAGTTTATAGTATTTTTTTTTTTTTTTTGTTTTTTTTACCAGTGTCACCACCACCCACGGGCGAAAGCCCTATATACAAGGACGGGTTCGTTACTCTACTTCGCTTGAGCACTCTATTATACATACACTCTCATATAATTTAGTCCACTAATCCTAACCTAAACATTTTATATTCTTCAGCACCTTACCCTGGCATATACACTATATATATACCCTTTATAATTATATTATTATAAAATACTAACTCTGCCGAATTACTATATTATCCCTCAGTATTTCATAATATAATAGCTATTTAAATATTAACCAGTACCGTGATATAATTAATATTTATATTACAGGCCTACTTAAGGGTTTTACAACTTAATGAGATTATTTTCGTCTGAGGATTAGTAGTACGCGTTTCAAAAAAAGTTTGGAAACCGCTTGTGAATAGGGTATACGTTATGGCAAAGCCATACCATATTGTAGCGTCTGCTAATACCTTTTAATGGTGTATCGTCTTTCTTCGGTTGAGATATATTAATACCTAGTGGTACGTGTCTGAAATTACCTGTGTTAAGTTTGTAGTTGAAAAAATCAATTCAGTGTATTTAAATTGCTTTATATTATTGATTTAAATGGATTAATGGTCGTTATAAAATAATATGGAATTGTATCATATTTATCTTGCGAATAATTTGAGGGATTAATATCCCAAATGTAAATAATAAATTTTATTCTTAAGTAATATAGTGATGTTCAAATGTTTACCAACATATGTTTGATGACGTAAGTGTTGATTTTCATATTTTGGTATTATTTAATTTTTTTTAATTTGACTTACATTTTTTTTAAAAAGTTAAAATATTTGAATTTTATTGGATAAATAGGTGAAGTTTGAAAATTATATTTGAAAGATTATCTTTTATATTAATTAAAAGATGTCTTTATGTTTACATTCATTTTAAATTTGAGAAATTAAGTGTTGAATATATATTTTTGCTAAGATTAACATTCAGGTTAAAATTAAATTATTAACTGAATGATTGTAGCACGGCCTCTTCAGGTTATATATATATATTAATATAATATATATATATATATATATTTATATATATTTATAGATATATATTATAATTAATATATAATATATATATTATTAGTGACAATATTAATAATATATAAAGATAAATGTTTAATATATATAATATAACAAGATATATATATAGGTAATTATGATTTTGATAATATATAATATTATATATATTAATATATAAATATTTATATAATATAAAAGTTTTTCAATACACATGTACACTGATACAATGTTGTATATTTGTTTAAATAATTTAAATGTTCAAAATTTTTTAGTGTTGTCCGATTATATGCTCGGTTCTATAACGTTTAAGAATGAGTAAAGTTATGTAACAAGAACTGGGAGAGTGATTAAAATATTCCAATGCGTTGAAGAAGAGAATTTAGTCAGAAGTAATGCAGAACGGATGCCAAGATATATTCTTCTTTATATTTCTAAAACACCCACATTGAAAAATTTTTCACTTTCCTTACTTATAATTCCTGCGCTCTACAATTTGTTTGCTGTTTGGCCCGTTTTAGTCTCTCTTTTTTACCGAAGTATATAAAAGTCACAAACACTTACAACCTGCCTTTCTTGTTAACTTGCTAATACCTCATTAATATAATAACAGCATCAGAGAAGATCATCCACATTTAAATAAAGGACTCAACTATGGTACCGTAAGGGCGCTAATAGCAAAAATTTCGCCCTTTATTTAACTCAATATATTATAACATCGGAACTATAAGGTTAACTAGGAGTATACAATGAGTGTTGTCTCTAATGAGTGTATACGGTCAAACCCTCCTCCTTATTTTATTGATAAATCTTTATAAACTAATCTTATATTTGATAAATGGAGAGTATTTGCACTTAACAATAAAAACTTGACTTTATATTATAGAAAGAAGAATAGAGAAGGTGAAGCACCACAAAATGCAAACCGTACTAATCACACTCATATTCCGTTATATTAATACAAGCTCTTGAAAGTAGATTAATCACGTCTCAGCTAGAGTATCATTCAGTTGAGTGTGACGTCAAAACTGCCGACTGTACACAAAGCTACAAACAAAATATAGTGAGGTCAAAAGAATATAATATGTTCATCAAAGTATCTAAAAGATGAGTGATAAGATCCCCAACTACTGTTCTTCATTGTGAATAGCCAATTTTTATTTGTCTACAGAATAGTATTATATATCTGGTTCTTTATTCAGTTCATATTATTATATTGGTGCACGACACCAATACAGAAGGATTTGCAATTTTAACCTTCTTGTAAACCTCAAAACTGCAGTTGGTAACAGTGCAACTTGTATTGATAACTTTCTAAGAGATTTTCTGTTTGGGTGTGTTAATCACTGCGACACATCAGCAAAAACGTGCTAGTCAAAAGAGATAGGAAGCCTGAACTCTTTTTCATTCAATACAGACTCTGTGTCAAGTAATTTTTTAATCAGACGTGATAATGTTTATTTGTCTGCAACTACGGACTGAGGAAACTTCAATCAAACTTCTCTATCACATATTATATTTTGACATATAATAGAATGATCGCTACACAATAGAATGATCGCTCCAATGCGACTAGCGCTTGACTTTGTCATTTCTACGGCTACAGTCCATTGATTTTAAGTACAGGGCTGCCACCTGACGAATAATATGGCAGAAAGTGTGCTTGGAATATGTTCTACTCTCATCTTTCGCGTTGCGTCCTTTATGAAACACCATATATATATATATATATATATATATATATATATATATATATATATATATATATATATTAATATATATTATATATATATATATATATATATAATAATATTATATACTATATTTATATAATATATATATATTTATATATTATTTACGTAATTATTTAATTTATATTATTTATAATTTATTAAAATTATATATACAAATAGATTTTTATTAATTATATTTATTATTATTTAAGAGAGTTTGATTTGTTATTATTTTTTCTTAACGAAAAGTTATAAATGTATTATTGTTAATTATTTATATATGATAATAATATAAAATTTAATTATTATTATTTAGTTTATGATTATCATCAATAAATAAATTAATCTTAAATTAATATTTTCCTCGGAGAATAATCAATAAAAATTGACGATGACGAGTTAAAAATCAATAACACTAATTAATTATTATTATATATATACTATATATTAATTAGTGAATGTTAATCCGAGTCCGAGTGCTATGAATTTTATGCCAGATCCCTCGAGTTAAGTTACCAAATTATATTGTATAAATATATAATTTTAAACTGATAAACTCTAATACCATAACTTTAATTAGAGCCTAATTTTTTTTGTATATAAATAAATTTTAAATAATACTCTAAAATTTTAACAAATAATTTAACAAAAAAAAATATATATCAAATAAAATAATAATAATTAAAATTAATAATATTAATAATAATCTAAATATAATATTAAATAATTTAATTATATATAATGAATATATAATATAATTAATAAGAATACTGAAAAATTTTAAATATCTTAATAATAGTTAATATCATAATAATAAAAATAAAATAATAATAATAATTATAATAATAATAATAATAATAATAATAATAATAATAATAATAATAATAATAATAATAATAATAATATAGTAATTAAATTTAACTATGATATCTGCTTGATGCCCTCTAATAGTTTTTTTATGCAACATATAAATTAAATAATGATATGCAATCATAACATAATGACGCGACTATATGATTAGGTAAAATTGGCAATAATTTCATAATTTATTAAAATAGAATGCGAATGCAATATATAATATATATAATATAAATATTTATATAATATAATAATATTAAAAATAATAATAATAATTAATATAAAAATTTATTTTATATAATTTATTAAATCAGAAAGACAATTTAGGTAGTATATGTAAAATTGTTTAGTTTTAAATAAATTTAATAATGGAATAAATAATGTAGGATGTGGTTGCCTGGGTTAAAATTGAATTAAAATTTGTTTTGCCTCTTTTATCCTTTCAAATAACAATGATTATAAAACTACAAAAGTAAAACTAGATCAAAACAAACATTATATGAGAAACCCTTGGAAAGGATAAAATATGGTAGGATAATCCTATTATTATCAAGTAAATATCCTTCAGTTTCTTTTATTTATTTTATTCTCTTTGTATTTTTTTTAAATGTGTTGATCGTTTTAAGTCCTGTAGAAAAATGCTTTTCGGACCCGGATCGTTTGGGCCTAGTTCGACATCCGCTTGCGAGTTTATGAATGAGACAGTTCGGTGTTGAATTCCCCTAATTATTTTTCCACTTGGGAATGCATTTGCTTCTGAGTGATATAAAAAGCTATCCAGGAGGTAACGTTCATACATATCATTGCCCCTAGAAGATTTTTGGTACTATGTTCAGAGTATTAGTTTCTCGATTGTGTGTTGTATACTCTCGCACGCCTTATATGAAGTATCTTAGTTTTCTTTAGGGACGCTCCTGAAGTCCGTATCTTAAGTTGTCTTCTGGCACCCGTTAGCCATTTTGTGCATAATTAAGGGACTTTGAGCAACTTTTACTCTCTGAGAGAAAGTATGGAGCGAAGTCAGTTAAACAATTAAAGGGCGGATCGAAAATTATTAATAAGTTAAAATTGCCACTTATTCTAGCATTGGTAGAATTCTTGAATTTTGGTGCCGACGTAGACATCAAAAAACTTTGTTATCGGTCAGACACCACGCGACTGCTTAACAATTATTCATATTAAAAAGAAGGAAATAGTGAGGATGCGAGTAGCGAGGCAGTGCATAGGTATCTCATATCTGTACCAACTATAACAAATAATGTAATTTGCAACTCATAATCTTATTAGAGTCTCGTATGAATGATGAACTAATTTCGTGTGGAGACAAAGCGAGGTATGCATGGTAATTTTGTTGAGAGTAATAGGTTTCTTTGAGCGCCCCAACCCCACACCCCATGTTAAAAGGTATTATAATTAGGATTTAAGAGAAAGAGCGAATATTCACATATTCTTGTTTAAATTAAATGTTGTTTTAGAAATACATCACAGGATTACTATTTGTATACACAATATCACACCGAGTTTCTTACTTTGTTTTGGGTTATTCTTTACTTCATAAGGCTCAAACAAAAATGGTTTTCCGTGATGTGTTTTAGTGATTAATATGATCTCAAAATTCTTAAATTGGTAATTATAGATGAAATGCACCTTGCGTATGAATAATTGTTTTCACTGTACAGACCCACAATGATTATATTCTCTCATCAAATTGTTTAGCTCAGAATATTTTTTTACTCTTTTCGTGAAACGTATATTGTATAGTCATAAAATTAAGTTACTCCTTTACAACGTACTTAATTTTCTTAAGTTTCTCAAATATGTCAAAATTCCATGCTAATTCGTCAACATAAATTCGTCTTATTTCTGGCGAATCAAATCTGTGATAACCTATACGAGTGTTTGATACAATGCCAAGTTAGACTTGTGTTTTTTGAAGTCAAAAATACCAAGCATATTGTTCTATCTCTTTCAATGCTTAGGTTTTATTAATGAGAAATTTGTAATTTTAATGATAATCTCTTTTAGTAGTTTTCTATGCTCTCTACTCCATTAGTTGAGTAACCTAGCCAATGAGCTTCTTAAGAATAAGGAGTTTTGCATCTATTTGTTCAAAGTTTAGATGCAAACATTTAGACCAATTTGAAAGTTAAAATTAGTTAAAAAATAATAAAATTAAAATTTAAATTTAAAATTCTGCAAAGTTTTAATAATACTCAAAACTATCATATCAAACTTATGTATAATATTATTATCTAATTTAAATAAATGTTTGTTTTTATATAATAATTAGTATGTAAAAATTTCTATATTTATATAATTATATTGGGATAAATGAGTATTAGTTAATTATTACATTCAAATATACTTGGATTACCAGAGAATGTTTTGGTGAGTAGTTTAATGTTGTGAGTTGAAATAGTGCACAATATATATATATTTATCACAACATTGCTTGCCATCTAGCTGCCTTATGTGAGTACAACAGCTCTGCTAATAATATAAATGCATAATCAGTTTTAAATAGTTTTATTATTAGATATTAGAATTGCAAAATGAGTGTGCAAGGACAAGATGTTCTTATTAAAATAAAATGTTCTCCTCACTCACTGGAACCGATTTTAGTGGTAATGGATTTAACTTAAAACATATCAAACAGATACTTCCACATATCATCTTGTTTCTATATTTATGACCAATAATTATAATTGTGACAAAGCACCCGAATTTAAAATTATGGGTTTTTATATATAATATATAAAGGTACTGAATGAGCATAGAGAAATCCATGGATCATCACTATTATAAATCATTTGGTATATAAATAAATATAGTGGAATTATATATATTGAGTGACCAATCAGAATTAGAATGAGAGTGTATTCACATCGATTCCTATATTTATCTTAGTGGATAATAGATCCTACACCTGATTGCTACATAATACCATTTTTGCATAAACTCTGATTTGTATTTTATGATCTATACTATTACATTCGATGAAATCACTCAATTAAACCAGTACAATGCTTAATTATCTTAGTATTATGACATAACAAAGATTAACTTGAGGACTTGGCAAGCACTTAATTATAGTGCAACTCAAGTTTAAAAGAATGACAAATAACAAAATTTTTGGTTTATATCCAATATATTTACCAGAAATCTATTATAAGGATTTTCAAGCAGAAATCTATTATTAGGACTGAGAAATGAATGAATAGTTTTGTAGCAGACAATACTGATCCATAAGTTAACTAAATTATGTCACAATATTTTTGATCATAACATGGGAATTTTTCATCAAGAATTTATTCTTCTGCTGTGTGATGTAAATTTCTAAGGTCGTGAGCTTCTCTCACATGCAATAAATGAATTTATGCTATCATTCGCTGACCTGTATTGGGAATCCAAACGTATCAGCATGGACAATGTATATGGCATATTATTGAGGCTATTTAGTAATATATCTAGCGATTTTGTCAGCGTGAGCGTCTCTCCAAAATTAGAAACGCAAATCCCACACTGCCATAAATAATGGTGTTCACACGAGTATTAAGTACATATGAGAATATTTTTATTTAATTAGTCTACTTGATATTTTTCAAACGTTCTTAAATGTAATTCCATGTTACCAAGATGTTGGATTCACAATTGCTGTAATAATTTAGTAGTTGAATTTTTATCTCAGATTGGAAACTCTCAGGCTTATTAAACTGTGTTATTCTAATAGTGTTAGTATATAGTATGTGAGTTGATGTTGAATATAACATTATATTTGCATATTAACAGTTACTCTTTATTATATACTACACTAATATATCAATATAAATACTATTATCAAAGTCATAGTTGTCACTATTTTTTATAATTTATTTCATTCTTTATTATCAATGATACAATTAGAAAAAGGTTTATTACAGCTCGTTTATGTGATCAGTAAAATCGTATATTTAGTTATATTTATTAGACTTGTCGTTTCACTGTCAGACAATTATATTTCACCATTAGATTTGGAATAAAAGCTCGATAAAAGATAATTCAGCCTAGTTAGAGTGGGTAGCAGCCTGTGAAATAAATGAAAAGAGTTGACAGGGACATGTGTAAGAAATTCAATCACTATACATAATAATGAATTAGTAGATGCTATGCATTATGTAGTAGGATTCTTTCTGATATAATGTATAACATAGCACATTTTATTTAAACTATTCAAAATCACATATATTTTAAATATATAATTAATTAATTAAAAGATTTAGCAACTTATCTAAGTGATAGTAATAATATACATAATTATAATTGGGGTATATATATATTGTGTGCGTTAGAAAGTATTCATTGTTTGTCAGGATTTGTTAAGCATCAAACCCCTTACTTAAGAAATTTGAATAGATCTAATTATAATTGTACATGTATGAATGGTAATTATGTGTGTAGTAGTTATATTTTTGTTATGAAATATATTCTATATTATATGTGAATATTGAGTAAATGCGCCCCATAGCTACTTTGGATTGTCTTTATTGCTCGTCTATTCGCGAGCACTACGTGCCTACCTAGCCAAATTCGGAGAGGGCTCCCCACCGATTACGACATATATTCAATACATGGATTATCTCTGTTATTGGTTACCTCTATTATTTGTTCATAGGTAAATATTAGAGTCGAGATTTCTGAGTGTATATGAGTTAGCAAGCCTCTAGTCTCTCCTTTGGCTTGGCTTACCTACCACCTCGAGAGGAATCAGAATAATATTTAGTAGCCACCTACCCTCTCGCAATTCTGGTTTTTCTGAATTTCTATGGTGCCCTGTCTCTCTGCTCTCTTCTGTGGAGGAGAAAAGTGTGTAAGTTTATTTTCTGGTGTGTATGATACTTTACAAAAATAAACATATATAAACTAGTGATGTATTTATAGAATTAGTATATGTGCATCCAGATCAAATAGATAAAATGGAGATATAATTGGTAGTAAGTAATACCTATATACAGTCAAACCCAATTCAAATGGTAAATAACTGTATACAAAGAGAATGATATTTAGAAAACTACTCACTTTGATAACTTATTTAGGTACATATTTACATATAACATATGGAATACTGCATACTATTATTATACATATAACAAATTCTTAAATATATAATTTTAGTATATATTATAGATTCACGAATAGTGTTATTTCAATCAACCACAATTTATATAATGAATAAATTAAAAAGATTTGTGAATTTATCTACGGCATATGTATGTCTCTAAATTATATTTTTTATGTGGCTATTATTGTTGTATATATTATGTGCTACGTATAATAAGCTATCCATTCGGTAGCTCTCGATATCTGCGTTAATAAAAGTCAAATCTTATGATCTTATGCTGCTCGGGTTTGTTGTATGCGTGGAGATTTATGATGGTATTACTTTTTAGGTATATGAAAACCCATTGCGTAAGAATTAATAGTAATCTAATATTTGTTCTCTCGCTCCGTCTAACGGGATAGATTAATCTCTATTTTTCATTTGTTTCCTCGCTTTCCAGATATTGAGAGTATTGTGCTCCAAATATACAACTGTGTAGATTCAACAGTGCGATAAGATCTTTTATATAAGCGAAGTACAAGAGGAGGTGCTTTTTTGGTGATGATTGAGTTAATTCTACGCTGTGAAATCGTGCGTGAGATATCCAACAGATATCGATTCTGAATTTTTTCTATATTACATCACTAATTTTGATCAACAAAACTAACAAAGTTGAAACAAGTTCTTTTGTACAGGTTACACCAAGCCTATCATCACCAGTAGATTATAATCCCACAGAGGATCGTGTAGTGAGTCTGAGAGTATGATAATAAGCCAAAATCTCATAACAAGAATATTGCTATCTATAGCGATGGATTATAACTATCTTTAAAAATAAATTCTATATTAATTTGACATCATTCAAACGTCATTTGATTGTTTATAAAATAAGAGGCCATGTAAGATCTCTCTTTCGAACTTTTATTATCTTTTTATTCTCTCTGACTCTCTTATCCATACTCTGTGCCGTGTCCCCCAGTCTCATCAACATATAGTAATTGTGGAGTTATTAGTCAATATTTAGTATAACATAGTCTATCTCTCAAAATAACACTACATACTTCGCAATTCTTTTTCCGGTGTTTACTTTCATAGTCTAGTACGTACGTATCTACGTAATATTTTATGAGTTTGATAGGGATTCCCCACCACATAGGACCTAGGGGCGTGTATTAAATAAATATATTTTCCTGTAAAGTCCTCTCCATATTTTTTTTATTTAATTATAATTATAAATATCTTCGAGCGTTCGATAGATTGCAATTAAACTTCGCTCTCTACCATAAAACTGAGAACCTATAATACTGGTTTAATTTGGCTGGATATTTTTGAAGTGCACAGGTAGTAATCTCAATTACTGAAGGCGCGCTGTCTTATTTTTTATTCGTTGACCATCAAGCGCAGTCTCTCTCTGAGTCTTTTACCTGGCTTCCTGACTTAGTTTTTGAGTGACCACCTCGACTAGTTCCGAAATCCACCTCATCCTAGGATTCCAGTGTGAAAGAATTAACGTGTTCGTCACAAAATCGAGCGAATTCTCCCTTTTCACCACAGGTTAGGCTATAGCTGTTTATATATAAATCCGTCGCGGGTCCATTGGGGAACCAATGGATACACTATTATTAACTCTTCTTATTTAGTGAGCAGTATCTATCTAAGGAACTTAATTCGACGACCGGGATGAGACATCTTAATCCGCATAGTATCTCTCGGGAGGACAAGGGCCGTTGACTGATGTGCTCATTGTGCAAAGATGTTTGAATTTTCGAACGACCTTCCTTTTAAACATCACGAAACCACAATGTATCTATGCACTTAAATATGTCATGCCATGTGTCATATGTCATGTGTCTTGGGTTATGTGTCATGTTCGTCATATCCCTAGTAGTTACTATCATACTTAGACATATAATTTGTATAAACTAAAAGTGAAGTTACTTTACATAGTAGTTTATTCATCATTGACTACCCGTTATATTATGTACATGAGTTATGAAATATGGAAATATTTGTTATATAAAGATTATCCTATTTATAATGTGTATCTCTTGGAAGAGAAACTCTTTTGACTTTGATAGGTTATACTTAATAAAGTTACTGCGATATTTATAAAACTCAAATTCTCAGACTTTGTGAAATACAGGCCATTATCATAGCATATATTTCCGTGAGTAACATATGTTTATGTGGTGTTGGCTTAGTGAAGTTCTATCTAAATCGCTGAGTTAGTACAAAAGGTTGTGAAATAAAGGCGATTAGTGTTTCATAACATTCACATTTGTTGTTGAGCAAGAAAGGCTCCCGCACCTATATCAGAAGCATCCACATATAAATAAAGAGGTGACCTTTGCAGTTCACTTGACTATCTTTGCGGCACGATTTTCATGAAATTTGATATATATGGTTCATAATCAAGAAACAATTTTTGATTTTAATTGTTACAATAGGCCTTCTATGATAACATCACTCACTGTCCATGTAGGTTTTTCCTTTTCACAAGAAGGTCATAATAATGGGTATATATTTAGTGACTAAATCTACGCTGAGAGTACAATTGAAGTTATATCAGTCTCGAAAATAATAATTTTAATAACCACATGAACTCAATAACAAACATGGTTTAACTTAGAACAATGAAGTCAGGGTTTTTGGGAACTGTATTATCGGAGCGTGAGAGATCCATTGATCTAGCTAGAATATTCGAAGAACTTACCTCCTCTCCGAAAAGTGGCAAGATTGCAGGTTCTTCGCAAGAGGCATCATTCCTCTTTTTACATCGTAATACTAGAGTAGTGTAGCGAAACTGAAATTGTGCACTTCGTTAGAGCTCCTATAGGTGATTCTGAGTTACTACGTGTATTGTTTACTCATGAAGGTATTATAATTTAATATATAAGTCAGATAGAGTATTTGCGAATGCATTTATTAAGACTATTTTTGTCTCCTCACTAGTGATTGGGAGAGACAAAATTTTTATGATTTGTACTCATGAATTGAGAGTTCATGTAGACAAATCTCAAAAAGGTGTTTAAAAATCCTAAATTGAATCCATCCAATTTACCACGTACTCAGGATCAGTTCTGATCAATGATCTAGGAGCATCGAAGCCAGGTATTAATAAACATCAACGTTGAACTTTTAGAAAGCATCCCCATTTAGTTTCGAAAAAGAATAATTAGCACCTGTGTATGAAACGTATTTCTTTTATAAAATATATTCTAGTTAATGATCCTAAACAAAATTTCTTTCCCTCACCTTTGTTCTAGAAGAGTTATGTTATTAGGTTTAATAAAAAGGTTCTCGTTATCTCTGCTGTTAACTGTGCATGATACATATACACAGTTTACTCTTTCTCTGAAATTTCTAGCATTAATTGGGAGTACTTCTATATATAATAAATACCATCATGTATTATTTGAAATAATATTATTATTATTGTTTCTTAAAAATATCTAAGAATGATGAAAAGAAGCAACCACATTATCGCAAAATATAACTAAAAAAAACAAACATTATAACGAAAAGCTACACTTGCAAACGTTTTTGTTATTAAATGTTATCTCCTTTAATGGAAACTATTAATACTCTCTCTCTAAATGACCTTTATTAACTAAGATATTAACATTAAAACGATCACTATTTTTTTGTCTTCCGCGACAACTGGTCACTTCCATAAAATGAAACTTTACTCTTCTATCACACCTTTCCCACTAATTCCACAGTACATGATATACTTCTTATATCTATCTTTGGAATAAATACCATATACAAAAATATTACTGCTTACTTATTGAATATTTTTCTTACTCATATATTTCCCTTGTGTGTAAGTAAACAAAAGGTCCTGGTGGTAATGAGTCTTCTATTATCAGACGCTGCCAAAGGACGATGGACAGTGCCCTAGTAATTTCTAAATTAAAATCCCCCATTCTTTTAACAACTACGTTCGGTTTAATTTTTTGATGTAGAAGATTTCAAACTATCTTCTTTAGAGGAGGATTTATAAGCTGAAGAATTTGCCGATTTACGCTCAAAAGGAGCACAATTACGCTCAAAATCGATTTTAGAAGCCAATTTATCTTTTCCCTCTCCCTTCTCCTTACACTCGATTGTTTCACCGATCCAAAATTACATTAACGGAATGATACTCATCCTGTGTGATGAATTTGAGCTCACGAAGAAAGCCAGTTGGGAGTTTGTTCACGATTATATGACTCATGAGCTTACAGCCCGCTGATGAATTTTCGAAAAAATCTAGCCCAAACATCCTTGAGCTCATGAATATATGATCGCTTCCGACAGTAATACTCGAATATTTTCAGGATTTTCTAAATTGGAGGCAGAATCAATCTTATGAAATAAAGAATCAGCAATGATTCACCAAAATAGAGGCTTTTAAAGACTTCTAAAGCGACTTCCAAATTTTAGACATTTGATAAGTGCTCAATATTCTTGAGCGAGTTGACCGAAAATTATGATTTGAAATACTGCAATTTTGCAACACTTGAAATATCTTTTCTGGTCCAGAAAAGATTCTGGAAGGACAGAATGAAGGAGCGGAAAGAGTGCCTGTCCCCCTCACCCCTGATACTTGATTGTAGGGATCATCACTTCCTTCTTTGATGCATCAATATTTTATAAGATGTTTTGCATCTCTTGACGCGATATTCCTTCTTCACGAGACCAATGAAGCTGCAGTATATGTAAACAGAGGAGATGGTGATCTTGAACGTGGTGTCATTCGCCAGATTAATTTTCCATTCTGAATATGGTACTGTACTGCTTCGATTATCTCTTCGTCTAATATAGAAGAGTCATATTGAAGAATTGAAGATTTTGTAACAATTTCAAAAAGAGCGTCAAAGTTTTTTACTTTCTCAAGCTTTGACTCAATTCCTTTAATTTGGAGGAAACGATGTGACTATCTTCATTGCTTCCTGTGGCAGGAAGATCATGTCCCTTGATAGAGAACAGTTTTGATTTAACCCCCTTTGTTAGGTTGACATTCTTCTGGAGAGAGTGTCATTGTCCCCCCTCCCAAATTCTACACTGACATTGTCCTCCAAATCCGACACCATTTGTCGGAGAGAATTAAAAAAATACCCAAAATAATATTTTCCGCAAAGAGAAACAATTGCCGAAATATTTTTTTTACAGGTGAATTGATATTTTTGAAAAGGGAGATATTTCGATAGTTTAGATATATATAAATATATCTAGACCGTGAACTTCAAAAATATACTACAAAAATACGTCATTGACTCTGCTTCTTCTCTATTAAACGCATTATATATATATATATATTATTATTATATATATATATATATATATATATATATATATATATATATATATATATATTATATATATGTTATTATTATATATATATATATATATTAGATATATCGAGTATTGGATATATCGATATAATTCGATATATATATATATATATATATATATATATATATATATATATATATATATATATATATATATATATATATATATATATATATATATATGTAATTGATATATATATATATAGATATATATATATATATATATATATATATATATATATATATATATATATATATTATATATATATATTATATATAAAAGTGGACACGATAAAATCCCGATCGTTTACACGAAGCTTAATAAACGATATATATATATATATATATATATATATATATATATATATATATATATATATATATATATATATATATATATATATATATATATATATATATATATATATTATATATATATATAGTAAATCTGAGTCTACCTAACGAAACTTTATCCTAACCTAGACTTAATAGCGCACAAGTAGCACTAACATAATAGATTGTGTAAGCCCTCAAGTACGACCTAACCTAAAGCATTATGGAAGCCCCCCAGTACGACCTAACCTAATGGATTATGAAAGGGCTCGAACTAAACTCTAAGTTAATACATCAAGCATGAAAAAAAAAACGTTTGTAAAAACTTACCTTGCATTAATTGTTAATGGTTTTCTCGTTAAGATCTAAAAATTCGCAAACTTGTCTTACTGTTTTCTCTTGAACCAAATAGTATATTAAATATGACAATACAGTAATGTACATATCTTAAATTGAACAAAAAAAGTTTTTGTATATTAAAAAAAAATAATTTTAGTTTTATTTTTGGAATTTTAACTTTAATTTCTATTATATTTTTAGCATATGTATGTAATAGAGGATTTTAATTTTATTTTTGCATTTTTATAATTTTAATTTTTCCTCTTATTATCTTTTTACCAACCGCGGTATAGCAAGACCGCGTTCTATAAAACAGCGTTGTACGAGGGACGGCTGTATATATATATATATATATATATATATATATATATATATATATATATATATATATATATATATATATATAGTATATATATATATATATATATATATATATATATATATATATATTATTTTGTCATTTTCCTAACTAAAATTTAACCACGATTCCAAAAATGCATTTCATTTTACTGTAGCTATCGTACTTTGTAAGATATGGCTTTCGTCTAATGTAAATGCCTAATATATATATTTAAGATATATATATATATATATATATATATATATATATATATATATATATATATATATATATATATATATATATATATATATATATATATATATATACTCCGACTTTTAAAATATTTTTTTAGATATTTTTTATTAACTTATAATGAACTTATAATTTATAATGAACTTAACTTATAACACTTGCACGGTCCATGATCGAATCCCAGCATGGTGAAAATAAATCAGGGGTATTTACAAATACAAATTTGATTGCAGGTTATTGCATTTCTCTTGTACATAATGCCCCCGGTTCTTGGTATTATCAGTCACCATGCGCGTTACCCTGTTTGGCCCTACGCCCGAGTGTGAGCAGGGAAGAACACTTATAAATGCTCTGCTTGGACAGTAGAAGTATTCTAGGGTTCTTCTCTTGTCTCGTCATGGCCTAGTGGTCAAACACTTGCACGTTCATCTGCTAGGGTCCAGGATCGAATCCCAGCATGGTGAAAATAAATCAGGGGGTATTTACAAATACAAATTTGATTGCAGGTTATTGCATTTCTCTTGTATTATTAATATATATATATATATATATATATATATATATATATATATATATATATATATATATATATATATATATATATATATATATATATATATATATATATATATATGTCAGCATCCCGAAAAGTTCAGGCATGTAACTAGAAAACTATAACAGCTACACGAAAATAAATATATCATTTTATTAATCAGGACTTTTTTACCGCGGAAATTAAAAATATAAAAAAAATAACGCTTTTTAAAAAATTAAAATTGTTAAAAATTTTGAAAAAATTAGTTTTTTGAGAATTCATTGATGTTCCTTACTCAGAATGAGTACGCAAAGGTGCCAAATGTTGAATTTTTTTTTAAAACTAGAGAATACCCCCGGGTAAACAAGAACGATGGAAAGAGTCGGGGTTTCTCGGTATACCGGGGAAGACCGACGGGGGGGACTGTCCCTCCGTCAGCTTCTTGAACCCCTAAAAGGATATAAAGAAAATAATCATTTTCTCCAGCGTAAAAAAAATGGTATTTGGCAACTTTTGCTCTCCAGACTAATGCAGGTTTCAAGGTCAATCAGAGCGTGCACTATTTCAGGTGTAAGATTTTACTAATATTTAAGGAGTTATTAATAAATATTAGAATAAAATAATTTTTTCTTAAGTTTCTTCGATGAAATTACTTTGCTGAAATCAAAAATGTTATTTATTTTCCTGTAGATGTTATAGTTTTCTAGTTACATGCCTCAACTCTTCGGGATGCTGGCCATATATATATATATATATATATATATATATATATATATATATATATATATATATATATATATATATATATATATATATATATATATATATATATATATATATTAGCCATATAGATAAAAGTAAATGGTAATGGTAATGAAAAATTGCGAGTACTTGCACGTATCGGCCTCAACGGAATCGGTTAACACTAATATATATATTTATATATATATATATATATATATATATATATATATATATATATATATATATATATATATATATATATATATATATATATATATATATATATATATATATATATATATATATATATGCATTAGTTTTAATATTCGATAAACAATTTATTGAATGGGAAATGCTGTAAATATTCCAACAAGGGTCCCAAAACTATTGCAATATTCAAACTCTAATATTTAATGTTCACCCTTATTATTTAACTAAATTTTAACTTTCTGCCGTCAACTCCTTTTGAGCGGAGTTAATCAACGTATATTACACAATATTTTAACGGTTCTTTAAGCTAAATCAACTTTATATTAAATTCACACTATTAGAGGTATAATTTTTTTCACTTCTTAAAGATAATATACCATAAGGTCAAGAGTATGATTTATTATTGCGCAGTAAATACGTGAAGTTATCCATCCGAAGCAAATCAGTCAAGTGAAGAGAAAAGAATGTAGCCAACCAATCCATAATCATTCCCGAATATTCTATAGAAATTGCATTCCAATATTTTTATTTACAAATATGAAGACTTTGAAAATTGTTTAAATTCTAGGACCAATAAATAATCTTGGCCGTGTTCGTATTAATCGAATTCGGCACAGGATCTAAGATGGCGGTGTATGACGATCTAAGATGGCGGTATATGATAGGGCTCTTACAAAAGGCTTATTACTTCTACCACTGCCTATTGGAAGTCATCTGCTTACATTTTATCATAAAAAAATACAATGTCTTTTAACAAATTTGTATAATATATTTGGTCTTTAAGCACGATGTCTATGAATAAATACTCTGAAATACTAAACACACCAGCAATAAGTCGCATTTCAACTGTGAAATGAGACTCATGATGCCTGACGGAGTTTTGTTGCCACAAAGTTTGATTTTACACGTCGTACGTCTGGCAAGAATCTTTGTCAAAATTTAGCTCACCTTTGCTTTTTATTTTAACTCTGAAGGAATAAATTCTTATTTTTTTTTAAATCGGTTACGAATAATAATAATAATAATAGTAATAATAATAATAATAATAATAATAATAATAATAATAATAATAATAATAATCCTCTAGTAGAAATTAACTGCATGGTATGTGTAGAAAGCAAATCTAAATTTAGATTACTTGTTAAAATGAGAATGACCACAAAAAAAAAAAAAAAAAAAACAAAAACAAAAGATAATTGAAATCCTTTTTGAAAAAGATAAAACACAGTGGAAGCAAAAGTCACGACCATTGGGAATAAATCGTAAAACTCCTCTCTCTGATATTTTGTATTTCTCCCCAGTCTTAGATTCCCTCTTTGATTCAATGCATGTTCTTTTAGAAGGTCTCCAACCGTCTAATATTCAGTTATTGCTTTCAACGCTTTATTTCCATGGCAATCTTACTCGTGATACCTTAAATAAGTCAATTAAGGAATTTAAATTTTGCAAAAGTATTAAATCTTCAGAGATTACTAAACCATTCACAAATACAGATTTTAAGGTTAAGGCTACCTCAAAATCGGTTTTAACCTTGGCAATTCATTTACCTTTTTTGCTCAATTTTATAGAGGAAAATAATTTCTTGAAATGTTTCAGACTATTAGTTGCGGTTGTCAAAATTATTTGGTCCCAGAGCACAACCCATAGGACTATACAATGTCTTACAGATTTAATAGCTAAGTACATAAAAATGTTTGTTGAAATATATCCTAATGAATCAGTCACTCTCAAGACGCATATGGTTATTCACCTTGCAAATCATTACAAACACATGGTCTAGGAAGAGCAAGCTCTTATATAAGATTTGAAACTAAACAGATGAAATTAAAGTTACTCGGAAGGTTTAGGAAAATTTATTTGATATTGATAAACAAACAAAACTGAGGCAGATCAACACAATTCCCCAAATGCCAAAGATACAAATGTAAAATAGCTCATCTGATTTAGTAGCCATTTTCTGTTCGAAAAGCAGTATTCAGTCAATATACTGTATCGGAAATTAAATTTAATTATGATTATCTCAATAAGAAAGATTCGAAAAAAATGCGAAGAATGGATTAATAAGAAAGATCTTGCCTCAAACAAGTCGGTTAAAATTCCAACTTGGAGAGAGAAATAAATGCTGTATATATATATATATATATATATATATATATATATATATATATATATATATATATATGTTATATATATATATATATATATATATATATATATATATATATATATATATATATATATATATATTAGTGATGCAGGTAACATCCGCATCCGCATCCGGATAGGAGTTCCAAGACATAAGATGAACGTCTGGAGCAATTATACCTGTGTTCGTCGGTTTGCTAGGCTTGTACCAACTGCAATTATAACTGAACGGTTTTCTCTAAGATGGGCGAATTTGGCATGATTCAGTATTTTTTAAATACTGACTTTTCAATAATGGCAGAAATATTAGAATATTATTAGAAATTATTATTAGAAATATTAGGATATTATGTAAATACACTATTGAATTATTTTTAATAAATGGTATGGTCTTAAACTATTTTCACAGCCACCCTTTTGAAGGGCTAAATTGAGAAATGGCTATTAAACTTTGTTTTTTTTTTAGAACGGCAAAGTATAAAAAAAAAAAATGTTGTCGAAAACCCATGCATAAATATTAGGAGCTTTGCAGGGACACGTGCTTTTCCCTATTCTTGGAGGGGAAGTTTCTATCTAAGATACTCATGAGGGATCAAAACCGTCTTCAAACACGATAACTTGGTATATGTTCCTTAAATGCCACCATTTACCATAGAGTTAACTATTTGAAGAGTCAGAGGCTCGTTTTAAGTGTGGACTTCATAGTCCTCTTAATTACAAATATAAAAACTTAAATTTTTTGGTATCTTTTAATAAAGTAACATTTTTTTATTTACAGGTTTTCACAACGTTGACATTAAAAAGAAGCACTCGGGATAGGACGTTGCCATTCCTGGCTGCTGAGGTTAATGCAGGATTAAAGTTATTCAATATTTTATATAAATATTTCGATTGTTTTTCAAATAGTATTCTATTTTTCCAACCTAGACTTTTCCTCTAACTATTCCTCTTCTTTTTCCTGAAAGGAAAACATCTTAAAATCTTGCAACATTTTCAGCTTCTGATTTAAGCTTAATGTATTTGGATTTCAAAAGTTCTTTTGATGGACATTATTTGCATAACTGAGGCATGGGTTAATGAATTATATGGAGACTCCTTTCAAGAATATGAAATAGATGGATATTCACTTTATTTATACCAGCGTAGAGGAAAGAAGGGTGTGGTGTGGCGCTTTCTATTAAAAGCAATATTCAATCTGTATTAATGACTGACTTTAAAACTAATCATGATATTGAATCGGTGTGGGAGATATCCTTATGTACAATAAATCATCTCAACAATAGGCATTTTATAGACCTCCTGGCTAGAGTCAAGAATTAGACGTGAAATTGGGAAAGAAATTGAGCATGCCACAGTAAAGAAAAGGTATAGTCATAATGGGTGATTTTAATTTTCCTGGCATTCAATGGGATTCCTTGTCTAATAAGGACCATAGTAGTTCTGTATTTATAAATTGTATACTAGATAACTTTTTGAGCCAGATGGTCCATGAACCCACAAGACATGATGCACTATTAGACTTAATATTAACTAACGATGAAAGTATGGTAAATGAGATTAGAGTTGAGGAGAATTTTGCCTCAAACAAGTCGGTTACAATTCCAACTTGGAGATGAGGATAAATGTTCCAGTCTTCGAAATAATATGAATTCTAAAAATCTCTTATAAAATTATCAATTATTAAAATCATCTAGTGCTTTACTCTTACAATAATTTAATGAATTATATCAGCTGATCATAAACATAATTGCAAGCAAATGAAAAGGGATAATAAACCCGTTGTGGCTTGCATTTCAATTTTAGTATTCAAAACAGTTACAAAAATATATATAATATATATATATATATATATATATATATATATATATATATATATATATATATATATATATATATATATATATATATATATATATATATATATTAGTGATGCAGGTAACATCCTCAGCACCCGCATCCGCACCCGGATAGGAGTTCCAAGAAATAAGATGAACGTCTGGAGCAATTATACCTGTGTTCGTCGGTTTGCTAGGCTTGTACCAACTGCAATTATAACTGAACGGTTTTCTCTAAGATGGGCGAATTTGGCATGATTCAGTATTTTTTAAATACTGACTTTTCAATAATGGCAGAAATATTAGAATATTATTAGAAATTATTATTAGAAATATTAGGATATTATGTAAATACACTATTGAATTATTTTTAAAAAATGGTATGGTCTTAAACTATTTTCACAGCCACCCTTTTGAAGGGCTAAATTGAGAAATGGCTATTAAACTTTGTTTTTTTTTTAGAACGGTAAAGTATAAAAAAAAAAAATGTTGTCGAAAACCCATGCATAAATATTAGGAGCTTTGCAGGGACACGTGCTTTTCCCTATTCTTGGAGGGGAAGTTTCTATCTAAGATACTCATGAGGGATCAAAACCGTCTTCAAACACGATAACTTGGTATATGTTCCTTAAATGCCACCATTTACCATAGAGTTAACTATTTGAAGAGTCAGAGGCTCGTTTTAAGTGTGGACTTCATAGTCCTCTTAATTACAAATATAAAAACTTAAAATTTTTTGGTATCTTTTAATAAAGTAACATTTTTTTATTTACAGGTTTTCACAACGTTGACATTAAAAAGAAGCACTCGGGATAGGACGTTGCCATTCCTGGTTGCTGAGGTTAATGCAGGATTAAAGTTATTCAATATTTTATATAAATATTTCGATTGTTTTTCAAATAGTATTCTATTTTTCCAACCTAGACTTTTCCTCTAACTATTCCTCTTCTTTTTCCTGAAAGGAAAACATCTTAAAATCTTGCAACATTTTCAGCTTCTGATTTAAGCTTAATGTATTTGGATTTCAAAAGTTCTTTTGATGGACATTATTTGCATAACTGAGGCATGGGTTAATGAATTATATGGAGACTCCTTTCAAGAATATGAAATAGATGGATATTCACTTTATTTCTATAATATATATATATATATACTTTATTTATACCATTAAAAGCAATATTCAATCTGTATTAATGACTGACTTTAAAACTAATCATGATATTGAATCGGTGTGGGTAGATATCCTTATGTACAATAAATCATTCAAAATAGGGGCATTTTATAGACCTCCTGGCAAGTGTCAAGAATTAGACGCGGAAATTGGGAAAGAAATTGGGAAAGAAATTGAGAAAGCATGCCACAGTAAAGAAAAAGGTATAGTCATAATGGGTGGTTTTAATTTTCCTGGCATTCAATGGGATTTCTTGTCTAATACGGACCAAAGTTGTTCTGTATTTATAAATTGTATACTAGATAACTTTTTGAGCCAGATGGTCCATGAACCCACAAGACATGATGCACTATTAGACTTAATATTAACTAACGATGAAAGTATGGTAAATGAGATTAGAGTTGAGGAGAATTTTGCCTCAAACAAGTCGGTTACAATTCCAACTTGGAGATGAGGATAAATGTTCCAGTCTTCGAAATAATATGAATTCTAAAAATCTCTTATAAAATTATCAATTATTAAAATCATCTAGTGCTTTACTCTTACAATAATTTAATGAATTATATCAGCTGATCATAAACATAATTGCAAGCAAATGAAAAGGGATAATAAACCCGTTGTGGCTTGCATTTCAATTTTAGTATTCAAAACAGTTACAAATAGGTACCAATATATATATATATATATATATATATATATATATATATATATATATATATATATATATATATATATATATATATATATATATATATATATATATATATATATATATATATATATACATATATTAGTGATGCAGGTAATTAACATCCGCATCCGCATCCGGATAGGAGTTCCAAGACATAAGATGAACGTCTGGAGCAATTATACCTGTGTTCGTCGGTTTGCTAGGCTTGTACCAACTGCAATTATAACTGAACGGTTTTCTCTAAGATGGGCGAATTTGGCATGATTCAGTATTTTTTAAATACTGACTTTTCAATAATGGCAGAAATATTAGAATATTATTAGAAATTATTATTAGAAATATTAGGATATTATGTAAATACACTATTGAATTATTTTTAATAAATGGTATGGTCTTAGACTATTTTCACAGCCACCCTTTTGAAGGGCTAAATTGAGAAATGGCTATTAAACTTTGTTTTTTTTTAGAACGGCAAAGTATAAAAAAAAAAAATGTTGTCGAAAACCCATGCATAAATATTAGGAGCTTTGCAGGGACACGTGCTTTTCCCTATTCTTGGAGGGGAAGTTTCTATCTAAGATACTCATGAGGGATCAAAACCGTCTTCAAACACGATAACTTGGTATATGTTCCTTAAATGCCACCATTTACCATAGAGTTAACTATTTGAAGAGTCAGAGGCTCGTTTTAAGTGTGGACTTCATAGTCCTCTTAATTACAAATATAAAAACTTAAAATTTTTTGGTATCTTTTAAAAAAGTAACATTTTTTTATTTACAGGTTTTCACAACGTTGACATTAAAAAGAAGCACTCGGGATAGGACGTTGCCATTCCTGGCTGCTGAGGTTAATGCAGGATTAAAGTTATTCAGAATTTTATATAAATATTTCGATTGTTTTTCAAATAGTATTCTATTTTTCCAACCTAGACTTTTCCTCTAACTATTCCTCTTCTTTTTCCTGAAAGGAAAACATCTTAAAATCTTGCAACATTTTCAGCTTCTGATTTAAGCTTAATGTATTTGGATTTCAAAAGTTCTTTTGATGGACATTATTTGCATAACTGAGGCATGGGTTAATGAATTATATGGAGACTCCTTTCAAGAATATGAAATAGATGGATATTCACTTTATTTATACCAGCGTAGAGGAAAGAAGGTGGTGGTGTCTTTTTATTAAAAGCAATATTCAATCTGTATTAATGACTGACTTTAAAACTAATCATGATATTGAATCGGTGGGTGTAGATATCCTTATGTACAATAAATCATTCAAAGTAGCATTTTATAGACCTCCTGGCCAGAGTCAAGAATTAGACGTGGGAAATTGGGAAAGAAATTGAGAAAGCACGTGCCACAGTAAAGAAAAAGGTATATTCATAATGGGTGGTTTTATTTTCCTGGCATTCAATGGGATTTCTTGTCTAATACGGACCAAAGTTGTTCTGTATTTATAAATTGTATACTAGATAACCTTTTGAGCCAGATGGTCCATGCCATGAACCCACAAGAAATGATGCACTATTAGACTTAATATTAACTAACGATGAAAGTATGGTAAATGAGATTAGAGTTGAGGAGAATTTTGCCTCAAACAAGTCGGTTACAATTCCAACTTGGAGATGAGGATAAATGTTCCAGTCTTCGAAATAATATGAATTCTAAAAATCTCTTATAAAATTATCAATTATTAAAATCATCTAGTGCTTTACTCTTACAATAATTTAATGAATTATATCAGCTGATCATAAACATAATTGCAAGCAAATGAAAAGGGATAATAAACCCGTTGTGGCTTGCATTTCAATTTTAGTATTCAAAACAGTTACAAACAGGCACCCAATATATATAGTATATATAGTATATATATATATATATATATATAATATATATACAAAAATACATATATATATATATATATATATATATATATATATATATATATATATATATTAGTGATGCAGGTAACATCCGCATCCGCATCCGCATCCGGATAGGAGTTCCAAGACATAAGATGAACGTCTGGAGCAATTATACCTGTGTTCGTCGGTTTGCTAGGCTTGTACCAACTGCAATTATAACTGAACGGTTTTCTCTAAGATGGGCGAATTTGGCATGATTCAGTATTTTTTAAATACTGACTTTTCAATAATGGCAGAAATATTAGAATATTATTAGAAATTATTATTAGAAATATTAGGATATTATGTAAATACACTATTGAATTATTTTTAATAAATGGTATGGTCTTAAACTATTTTCACAGCCACCCTTTTGAAGGGCTAAATTGAGAAATGGCTATTAAACTTTGTTTTGTTTTAGAACGGCAAAAGTATAAAAAAAAAAAAATGTTGTCGAAAACCCATGCATAAATATTAGGAGCTTTTGACACGTGCTTTTCCTTATTCTTGGAGGGGAAGTTTCTATCTAAGATACTCATGAGGGATCAAAACCGTCTTCAAACACGATAACTTGGTATATGTTCCTTAAATGCCACCATTTACCATAGAGTTAACTATTTGAAGAGTCAGAGGCTCGTTTTAAGTGTGGACTTCATAGTCCTCTTAATTACAAATATAAAAACTTAAATTTTTTGGTATCTTTTAATAAAGTAACATTTTTTTATTTACAGGTTTTCACAACGTTGACATTAAAAAGAAGCACTCGGGATAGGACGTTGCTATTCCTGGCTGCTGAGGTTAATGCAGGATTAAAGTTATTCAATATTTTATATAAATATTTCGATTGTTTTTCAAATAGTATTCTATTTTTCCAACCTAGACTTTTCCTCTAACTATTCCTCTTCTTTTTCCTGAAAGGAAAACATCTTAAAATCTTGCAACATTTTCAGCTTCTGATTTAAGCTTAATGTATTTGGATTTCAAAAGTTCTTTTGATGGACATTATTTGCATAACTGAGGCATGGGTTAATGAATTATATGGAGACTCCTTTCAAGAATATGAAATAGATGGATATTCACTTTATTTATACCAGCGTAGAGGAAAGAAGGGTGTGGTGTGGTTCAAAGCAATATTCAATCTGTATTAATGACTGACTTTAAAACTAATCATGATATTGAATCGGTGTGGGTAGATATCCTTATGTACAATAAATCATTCAAAATAGGGGCATTTTATAGACCTCCAGGCCAGAGTCAAGAATTAGACGCGGAAATTGGGAAAGAAATTGAGAAAGCATGCCACAGTAAAGAAAAAGGTATAGTCATAATGGGTGGTTTTAATTTTCCTGGCATTCAATGGGATTTCTTGTCTAATACGGACCAAAGTTGTTCTGTATTTATAAATTGTATACTAGATAACTTTTTGAGCCAGATGGTCCATGAACCCACAAGACATGATGCACTATTAGACTTAATATTAACTAACGATGAAAGTATGGTAGATGAGATTAGAGTTGAGGAGAATTTTGCCTCAAACAAGTCGGTTACAATTCCAACTTGGAGATGAGGATAAATGTTCCAGTCTTCGAAATAATATGAATTCTAAAAATCTCTTATAAAATTATCAATTATTAAAATCATCTAGTGCTTTACTCTTACAATAATTTAATGAATTATATCAGCTGATCATAAACATAATTGCAAGCAAATGAAAAGGGATAATAAACCCGTTGTGGCTTGCATTTCAATTTTAGTATTCAAAACAGTTACAAACAGGCACCCAATATATATATATATATATATATATATATATATATATATATATATATATATATATATATATATATATATATATATATATATATATATATATATATTAGTGATGCAGGTAACATCCGCATCCGCATCCGGATAGGAGTTCCAAGACATAAGATGAACGTCTGGAGCAATTATACCTGTGTTCGTCGGTTTGCTAGGCTTGTACCAACTGCAATTATAACTGAACGGTTTTCTCTAAGATGGGCGAATTTGGCATGATTCAGTATTTTTTAAATACTGACTTTTCAATAATGGCAGAAATATTAGAATATTATTAGAAATTATTATTAGAAATATTAGGATATTATGTAAATACACTATTGAATTATTTTTAAAAAATGGTATGGTCTTAAACTATTTTCACAGCCAACCTTTTGAAGGGCTAAATTGAGAAATGGCTATTAAACTTATTTTATTTTTTAGAACGGCAAAGTATAAAAAAAAAAAATGTTGTCGAAAACCCATGCATAAATATTAGGAGCTTTGCAGGGACACGTGCTTTTCCCTATTCTTGGAGGGGAAGTTTCTATCTAAGATACTCATGAGGGATCAAAACCGTCTTCAAACACGATAACTTGGTATATGTTCCTTAAATGCCACCATTTACCATAGAGTTAACTATTTGAAGAGTCAGAGGCTCGTTTTAAGTGTGGACTTCATAGTCCTCTTAATTACAAATATAAAAACTTAAATTTTTTGGTATCTTTTAATAAAGTAACATTTTTTTATTTACAGGCTCTCACAACGTTGACATTAAAAAGAAGCACTCGGGATAGGACGTTGCCATTCCTGGCTGCTGAGGTTAATGCAGGATTAAAGTTATTCAGAATTTTATATAAATATTTCGATTGTTTTTCAAATAGTATTCTATTTTTCCAACCTAGACTTTTCCTCTAACTATTCCTCTTCTTTTTCCTGAAAGGAAAACATCTTAAAATCTTGCAACATTTTCAGCTTCTGATTTAAGCTTAATGTATTTGGATTTCAAAAGTTCTTTTGATGGACATTATTTGCATAACTGAGGCATGGGTTAATGAATTATATGGAGACTCCTTTCAAGAATATGAAATAGATGGATATTCACTTTATTTATACCAGCGTAGAGGAAAGAAGGGTGGGGGTGTGGCGCTTTCTATTAAAAGCAATATTCAATCTGTATTAATGACTGACTTTAAAACTAATCATGATATTGAATCGGTGTGGGTAGATATCCTTATGTACAATAAATCATTCAAAATAGGGGCATTTTATAGACCTCCTGGCCAGAGTCAAGAATTAGACGCGGAAATTGGGAAAGAAATTGAGAAAGCATGCCACAGTAAAGAAAAAGGTATATTCATAATGGGTGGTTTTATTTTCCTGGCATTCAATGGGATTTCTTGTCTCTAATACGGACCAAAGTTGTTCTGTATTTATAAATTGTATACTAGATAACCTTTTGAGCCAGATGGTCCATGCCATGAACCCACAAGAAATGATGCACTATTAGACTTAATATTAACTAACGATGAAAGTATGGTAAATGAGATTAGAGTTGAGGAGAATTTTGCCTCAAACAAGTCGGTTACAATTCCAACTTGGAGATGAGGATAAATGTTCCAGTCTTCGAAATAATATGAATTCTAAAAATCTCTTATAAAATTATCAATTATTAAAATCATCTAGTGCTTTACTCTTACAATAATTTAATGAATTATATCAGCTGATCATAAACATAATTGCAAGCAAATGAAAAGGGATAATAAAACCTTTGTGGCTTGCATTTTAATTTTAGTATAAAAAAAAAATACAAACAGACACCCAATATATATATATATATATATATATATATATATATATATATATATATATATATATATATATATATATATATATATATATATATATATATATATATATATATATTAGTGATGCAGGTAACATCCGCATCCGCATCCGCATCCGGATAGGAGTTCCAAGACATAAGATGAACGTCTGGAGCAATTATACCTGTGTTCGTCGGTTTGCTAGGCTTGTACCAACTGCAATTATAACTGAACGGTTTTCTCTAAGATGGGCGAATTTGGCATGATTCAGTATTTTTTAAATACTGACTTTTCAATAATGGCAGAAATATTAGAATATTATTAGAAATTATTATTAGAAATATTAGGATATTATGTAAATACACTATTGAATTATTTTTAATAAATGGTATGGTCTTAAACTATTTTCACAGCCACCCTTTTGAAGGGCTAAATTGAGAAATGGCTATTAAACTTTGTTTTTTTTTACAACGGCAAAAGTATAAAAAAAAAATGTTGTCGAAAACCCATGCATAAATATTAGGAGCTTTGCAGGGACACGTGCTTTTCCCTATTCTTGGAGGGGAAGTTTCTATCTAAGATACTCATGAGGGATCAAAACCGTCTTCAAACACGATAACTTGGTATATGTTCCTTAAATGCCACCATTTACCATAGAGTTAACTATTTGAAGAGTCAGAGGCTCGTTTTAAGTGTGGACTTCATAGTCCTCTTAATTACAAATATAAAAACTTAAAATTTTTTGGTATCTTTTAATAAAGTAACATTTTTTTATTTACAGGTTTTCACAACGTTGACATTAAAAAGAAGCACTCGGGATAGGACGTTGCCATTCCTGGCTGCTGAGGTTAATGCAGGATTAAAGTTATTCAGTATTTTATATAAATATTTCGATTGTTTTTCAAATAGTATTCTATTTTTCCAACCTAGACTTTTCTTCTAACTATTCCTCTTCTTTTTCCTGAAAGAAAAACATCTTAAAATCTTGCAACATTTTCAGCTTCTGATTTAAGCTTAATGTATTTGGATTTCAAAAGTTCTTTTGATGGACATTATTTGCATAACTGAGGCATGGGTTAATGAATTATATGGAGACTCCTTTCAAGAATATGAAATAGATGGATATTCACTTTATTTATACCAGCGTAGAGGAAAGAAGGGTGGTGGTGTGGCGCTTTGTTAAAAGCAATATTCAATCTGTATTAATGACTGACTTTAAAACTAATCATGATATTGAATCGGTGTGGGTAGATATCCTTATGTACAATAAATCATTCAAAATAGGGGCATTTTATAGACCTCCTGGCCAGAGTCAAGAATTAGACGCGGAAATTGGGAAAGAAATTGAGAAAGCATGCCACAGTAAAGAAAAAGGTATATTCATAATGGGTGGTTTTATTTTCCTGGCATTCAATGGGATTTCTTGTCTAATACGGACCAAAGTTGTTCTGTATTTATAAATTGTATACTAGATAACTTTTTGAGCCAGATGGTCCATGAACCCACAAGACACAATGCACTATTAGACTTAATATTAACTAACAATGAAAGTATGGTGAATGAGGTTAAAGTTGAGGAGAATTTTGCCTCAAACAAGTCGGTTACAATTCCAACTTGGAGATGAGGATAAATGTTCCAGTCTTCGAAATAATATGAATTCTAAAAATCTCTTATAAAATTATCAATTATTAAAATCATCTAGTGCTTTACTCTTACAATAATTTAATGAATTATATCAGCTGATCATAAACATAATTGCAAGCAAATGAAAAGGGATAATAAACCCGTTGTGGCTTGCATTTCAATTTTAGTATTCAAAACAGTTACAAACAGGCACCCAATATATATATATATATAATTATATATATATATATATATATATATATATATATATATATATATATATATATATATATATATATATATATATATATATATATATTCTGATTTAAGTAACATCCACATCCGCATCCGCATCCGGATAGGAGTTCCAAGACATAAGATGAACGTCTGGAGCAATTATACCTGTGTTCGTCGGTTTGCTAGGCTTGTACCAACTGCAATTATAACTGAACGGTTTTCTCTAAGATGGGCGAATTTGGCATGATTCAGTATTTTTTAAATACTGACTTTTCAATAATGGCAGAAATATTAGAATATTATTAGAAATTATTATTAGAAATATTAGGATATTATGTAAATACACTATTGAATTATTTTTAATAAATGGTATGGTCTTAAACTATTTTCACAGCCAACCTTTTGAAGGGCTAAATTGAGAAATGGCTATTAAACTTATTTTTTTTTTTAGAACGGCAAAGTATAAAAAAAAAAAAATGTTGTCGAAAACCCATGCATAAATATTAGGAGCTTTGCAGGGACACGTGCTTTTCCCTATTCTTGGAGGGGAAGTTTCTATCTAAGATACTCATGAGGGATCAAAACCGTCTTCAAACACGATAACTTGGTATATGTTCCTTAAATGCCACCATTTACCATAGAGTTAACTATTTGAAGAGTCAGAGGCTCGTTTTAAGTGTGGACTTCATAGTCCTCTTAATTACAAATATAAAAACTTAAATTTTTTGGTATCTTTTAATAAAGTAACTTCTTTTTTATTTACAGGTTTTCACAACGTTGACATTAAAAAGAAGCACTCGGGATAGGACGTTGCTATTCCTGGCTGCTGAGGTTAATGCAGGATTAAAGTTATTCAATATTTTATATAAATATTTCGATTGTTTTTCAAATAGTATTCTATTTTTCCAACCTAGACTTTTCCTCTAACTATTCCTCTTCTTTTTCCTGAAAGGAAAACATCTTAAAATCTTGCAACATTTTCAGCTTCTGATTTAAGCTTAATGTATTTGGATTTCAAAAGTTCTTTTGATGGACATTATTTGCATAACTGAGGCATGGGTTAATGAATTATATGGAGACTCCTTTCAAGAATATGAAATAGATGGATATTCACTTTATTTATACCAGCGTAGAGGAAAGAAGGGTGGTGGTGTGGCGCTTTGTTAAAAGCAATATTCAATCTGTATTAATGACTGACTTTAAAACTAATCATGATATTGAATCGGTGTGGGTAGATATCCTTATGTACAATAAATCATTCAAAATAGGGGCATTTTATAGACCTCCTGGCCAGAGTCAAGAATTAGACGCGGAAATTGGGAAAGAAATTGAGAAAGCATGCCACAGTAAAGAAAAAGGTATATTCATAATGGGTGGTTTTATTTTCCTGGCATTCAATGGGATTTCTTGTCTAATACGGACCAAAGTTGTTCTGTATTTATAAATTGTATACTAGACAACCTTTTGAGCCAGATGGTCCATGCCATGAACCCACAAGAAATGATGCACTATTAGACTTAATATTAACTAACGATGAAAGTATGGTAAATGAGATTAGAGTTGAGGAGAATTTTGCCTCAAACAAGTCGGTTACAATTCCAACTTGGAGATGAGGATAAATGTTCCAGTCTTCGAAATAATATGAATTCTAAAAATCTCTTATAAAATTATCAATTATTAAAATCATCTAGTGCTTTACTCTTACAATAATTTAATGAATTATATCAGCTGATCATAAACATAATTGCAAGCAAATGAAAAGGGATAATAAACCCGTTGTGGCTTGCATTTCAATTTTAGTATTCAAAACAGTTACAAACAGGCACCCAATATATATATATATATATATATATATATATGTATATATATATATAGTTAGTATATATATATATATATATATATATATATATATATATATATATATATATATTAGTGATGCAGATAACATCAGTATGCGCATCCGGATAGGAGTTCCAAGACATAAGATGAACGTCTGGAGCAATTATACCTGTGTTCGTCGGTTTGCTAGGCTTGTACCAACTGCAATTATAACTGAACGGTTTTCTCTAAGATGGGCGAATTTGGCATGATTCAGTATTTTTTAAATACTGACTTTTCAATAATGGCAGAAATATTAGAATATTATTAGAAATTATTATTAGAAATATTAGGATATTATGTAAATACACTATTGAATTATTTTTAAAAAATGGTATGGTCTTAAACTATTTTCACAGCCACCCTTTTGAAGGGCTAAATTGAGAAATGGCTATTAAACTTTGTTTTTTTTTTAGAACGGCAAAGTATAAAAAAAAAAAATGTTGTCGAAAACCCATGCATAAATATTAGGAGCTTTGCAGGGACACGTGCTTTTCCCTATTCTTGGAGGGGAAGTTTCTATCTAAGATACTCATGAGGGATCAAAACCGTCTTCAAACACGATAACTTGGTATATGTTCCTTAAATGCCACCATTTACCATAGAGTTAACTATTTGAAGAGTCAGAGGCTCGTTTTAAGTGTGGACTTCATAGTCCTCTTAATTACAAATATAAAAACTTAAAATTTTTTGGTATCTTTTAATAAAGTAACATTTTTTTATTTACAGGTTTTCACAACGTTGACATTAAAAAGAAGCACTCGGGATAGGACGTTGCTATTCCTGGCTGCTGAGGTTAATGCAGGATTAAAGTTATTCAATATTTTATATAAATATTTCGATTGTTTTTCAAATAGTATTCTATTTTTCCAACCTAGACTTTTCCTCTAACTATTCCTCTTCTTTTTCCTGAAAGGAAAACATCTTAAAATCTTGCAACATTTTCAGCTTCTGATTTAAGCTTAATGTATTTGGATTTCAAAAGTTCTTTTGATGGACATTATTTGCATAACTGAGGCATGGGTTAATGAATTATATGGAGACTCCTTTCAAGAATATGAAATAGATGGATATGGAGACTCCTTTCAGGAATATGAAATAGACGGATATTTACTTTATTTATACCATTAAAAGCAATATTCAATCTGTATTAATGACTGACTTTAAAACTAATCATGATATTGAATCGGTGTGGGTAGATATCCTTATGTACAATAAATCATTCAAAATAGGGGCATTTTATAGACCTCCTGGCAAGTGTCAAGAATTAGACGCGGAAATTGGGAAAGAAATTGGGAAAGAAATTGAGAAAGCATGCCACAGTAAAGAAAAAGGTATAGTCATAATGGGTGGTTTTAATTTTCCTGGCATTCAATGGGATTCCTTGTCTAATACGGACCATAGTAGTTCAGTATTTATAAATTGTATACTAGATAACTTTTTTTGAGCCAGATGGTCCATGAACCCACAAGACATGATGCAACTATTAGACTTAATATTAACTAACGATGAAAGTATGGTGAAATGAGATTAGAGTTGAGGAGAATTGCCTCAAACAAGTCGGTTACAATTCCAACTTGGAGATGAGGATAAATGTTCCAGTCTTCGAAATAATATGAATTCTAAAAATCTCTTATAAAATTATCAATTATTAAAATCATCTAGTGCTTTACTCTTACAATAATTTAATGAATTATATCAGCTGATCATAAACATAATTGCAAGCAAATGAAAAGGGATAATAAACCCGTTGTGGCTTGCATTTCAATTTTAGTATTCAAAACAGTTACAAACAGGCAACCAATATATATATATATATATATATATATATATATATATATATATATATATATATATATATATATATATATATATATATATATATATATATATATGTGTTATAGATAACATACTCATCCGCATACTTATACGAATTCCAAGACATAAGATGAACGTCTGGAGCAATTATACCTGTGTTCGTCGGTTTGCTAGGCTTGTACCAACTGCAATTATAACTGAACGGTTTTCTCTAAGATGGGCGAATTTGGCATGATTCAGTATTTTTTAAATACTGAGTTTTCAATAATGGCAGAAATATTAGAATATTATTAGAAATTATTATTAGAAATATTAGGATATTATGTAAATACACTATTGAATTATTTTTAATAAATGGTATGGTCTTAGACTATTTTCACAGCCACCCTTTTGAAGGGCTAAATTGAGAAATGGCTATTAAACTTTGTTTTTTTTTTAGAACGGCAAAGTATAAAAAAAAAAAATGTTGTCGAAAACCCATGCATAAATATTAGGAGCTTTGCAGGGACACGTGCTTTTCCCTATTCTTGGAGGGGAAGTTTCTATCTAAGATACTCATGAGGGATCAAAACCGTCTTCAAACACGATAACTTGGTATATGTTCCTTAAATGCCACCATTTACCATAGAGTTAACTATTTGAAGAGTCAGAGGCTCGTTTTAAGTGTGGACTTCATAGTCCTCTTAATTACAAATATAAAAACTTAAAATTTTTTGGTATCTTTTAATAAAGTAACATTTTTTTATTTACAGGTTTTCACAACGTTGACATTAAAAAGAAGCACTCGGGATAGGACGTTGCCATTCCTGGCTGCTGAGGTTAATGCAGGATTAAAGTTATTCAGTATTTTATATAAATATTTCGATTGTTTTTCAAATAGTATTCTATTTTTCCAACCTAGACTTTTCTTCTAACTATTCCTCTTCTTTTTCCTGAAAGAAAAACATCTTAAAATCTTGCAACATTTTCAGCTTCTGATTTAAGCTTAATGTATTTGGATTTCAAAAGTTCTTTTGATGGACATTATTTGCATAACTGAGGCATGGGTTAATGAATTATATGGAGACTCCTTTCAAGAATATGAAATAGATGGATATTCACTTTATTTATACCAGCGTAGAGGAAAGAAGGGTGTGGTGTGGCGCTTTCTATTAAAAGCAATATTCAATCTGTATTAATGACTGACTTTAAAACTAATCATGATATTGAATCGGTGTGGGTAGATATCCTTATGTACAATAAATCATTCAAAATAGGGGCATTTTATAGACCTCCTGGCCAGAGTCAAGAATTAGACGCGGAAATTGGGAAAGAAATTGAGAAAGCATGCCACAGTAAAGAAAAAGGTATATTCATAATGGGTGGTTTTATTTTCCTGGCATTCAATGGGATTTCTTGTCTAATACGGACCAAAGTTGTTCTGTATTTATAAATTGTATACTAGATAACCTTTTGAGCCAGATGGTCCATGCCATGAACCCACAAGAAATGATGCACTATTAGACTTAATATTAACTAACGATGAAAGTATGGTAAATGAGATTAGAGTTGAGGAGAATTTTGCCTCAAACAAGTCGGTTACAATTCCAACTTGGAGATGAGGATAAATGTTCCAGTCTTCGAAATAATATGAATTCTAAAAATCTCTTATAAAATTATCAATTATTAAAATCATCTAGTGCTTTACTCTTACAATAATTTAATGAATTATATCAGCTGATCATAAACATAATTGCAAGCAAATGAAAAGGGATAATAAACCCGTTGTGGCTTGCATTTCAATTTTAGTATTCAAAACAGTTACAAACAGGCACCAATATATATGTACATATATATATATATATATATATATATATATATATATATATATATATATATATATATATATATATATATATATATATATATATATATATATATATATATTAGTGATGCAGGTAACATCCGCATCCGCATCCGGATAGGAGTTCCAAGACATAAGATGAACGTCTGGAGCAATTATACCTGTGTTCGTCGGTTTGCTAGGCTTGTACCAACTGCAATTATAACTGAACGGTTTTCTCTAAGATGGGCGAATTTGGCATGATTCAGTATTTTTTAAATACTGACTTTTCAATAATGGCAGAAATATTAGAATATTATTAGAAATTATTATTAGAAATATTAGGATATTATGTAAATACACTATTGAATTATTTTTAAAAAATGGTATGGTCTTAAACTATTTTCACAGCCACCCTTTTGAAGGGCTAAATTGAGAAATGGCTATTAAACTTTGTTTTTTTTTTAGAACGGCAAAGTATAAAAAAAAAAAATGTTGTCGAAAACCCATGCATAAATATTAGGAGCTTTGCAGGGACACGTGCTTTTCCCTATTCTTGGAGGGGAAGTTTCTATCTAAGATACTCATGAGGGATCAAAACCGTCTTCAAACACGATAACTTGGTATATGTTCCTTAAATGCCACCATTTACCATAGAGTTAACTATTTGAAGAGTCAGAGGCTCGTTTTAAGTGTGGACTTCATAGTCCTCTTAATTACAAATATAAAAACTTAAAATTTTTTGGTATCTTTTAAAAAAGTAACATTTTTTTATTTACAGGTTTTCACAACGTTGACATTAAAAAGAAGCACTCGGGATAGGACGTTGCCATTCCTGGTTGCTGAGGTTAATGCAGGATTAAAGTTATTCAATATTTTATATAAATATTTCGATTGTTTTTCAAATAGTATTCTATTTTTCCAACCTAGACTTTTCTCTAACTATTCCTCTTCTTTTTCCTGAAAGGAAAACATCTTAAAATCTTGCAACATTTTCAGCTTCTGATTTAAGCTTAGATTTCAAAAGTTCTTTGATGGACATTATTTACTAACTGAGGCATGGGTTAATGAATTATATGGAGAACTCTTTTCAAGAATATGAAATATGGATATTCACTTATTTATACCAGCGTAGAGGAAAGAAGGGTGGTGTTGTGGCGCTTATTAAAAGAAATATTCAATCTGTATTAATGACTGACTTTAAACTAATCATGATATTGAATCGGTGGGTAGATATCCTTATGTAAAAATAAATCATTCAAAATAGGGGCATTTATAGACCTCCTGGCAAGTGTCAAGAATTAGACGCGGAAATTGGGAAAGAAATTGAGACAGAAATTGAGACAGCATGCTACAGTAAAGAAAAAGGTATATCACACGGGTGGGTTTTAATTTTCCTATATCCAATGGGATTTTTTGTCTAATACGGACCAAAGTTGTTCTTTATTTATAAATTGTATACCAGATAACTTTTTGAGCCAGATGGTCCATGAACCCACAAGACATGATGCACTATTAGACTTAATATTAACTAACGATGAAAGTATGGTAAATGAGATTAGAGTTGAGGAGAATTTTGCCTCAAACAAGTCGGTTACAATTCCAACTTGGAGATGAGGATAAATGTTCCAGTCTTCGAAATAATATGAATTCTAAAAATCTCTTATAAAATTATCAATTATTAAAATCATCTAGTGCTTTACTCTTACAATAATTTAATGAATTATATCAGCTGATCATAAACATAATTGCAAGCAAATGAAAAGGGATAATAAACCCGTTGTGGCTTGCATTTCAATTTTAGTATTCAAAACAGTTACAAACACGCAAACTAATATATATATATATATATATATATATATATATATATATATAGTTATTATATATATATAAGAGTATATATATATATATATATATATATATATATTGTTATTAGTGATGCAAGTAACATCCGCATCCGCATCCGGATAGGAGTTCCAAGACATAAGATGAACGTCTGGAGCAATTATACCTGTGTTCGTCGGTTTGCTAGGCTTGTACCAACTGCAATTATAACTGAACGGTTTTCTCTAAGATGGGCGAATTTGGCATGATTCAGTATTTTTTAAATACTGAGTTTTCAATAATGGCAGAAATATTAGAATATTATTAGAAATTATTATTAGAAATATTAGGATATTATGTAAATACACTATTGAATTATTTTTAATAAATGGTATGGTCTTAGACTATTTTCACAGCCACCCTTTTGAAGGGCTAAATTGAGAAATGGCTATTAAACTTTGTTTTTTTTTTAGAACGGCAAAGTATAAAAAAAAAAAATGTTGTCGAAAACCCATGCATAAATATTAGGAGCTTTGCAGGGACACGTGCTTTTCCCTATTCTTGGAGGGGAAGTTTCTATCTAAGATACTCATGAGGGATCAAAACCGTCTTCAAACACGATAACTTGGTATATGTTCCTTAAATGCCACCATTTACCATAGAGTTAACTATTTGAAGAGTCAGAGGCTCGTTTTAAGTGTGGACTTCATAGTCCTCTTAATTACAAATATAAAAACTTAAAATTTTTTGGTATCTTTTAATAAAGTAACATTTTTTTATTTACAGGTTTTCACAACGTTGACATTAAAAAGAAGCACTCGGGATAGGACGTTGCCATTCCTGGCTGCTGAGGTTAATGCAGGATTAAAGTTATTCAGTATTTTATATAAATATTTCGATTGTTTTTCAAATAGTATTCTATTTTTCCAACCTAGACTTTTCTTCTAACTATTCCTCTTCTTTTTCCTGAAAGAAAAACATCTTAAAATCTTGCAACATTTTCAGCTTCTGATTTAAGCTTAATGTATTTGGATTTCAAAAGTTCTTTTGATGGACATTATTTGCATAACTGAGGCATGGGTTAATGAATTATATGGAGACTCCTTTCAAGAATATGAAATAGATGGATATTCACTTTATTTATACCAGCGTAGAGGAAAGAAGGGTGGTGTTGTTTTTTATTAAAAGCAATATTCAATCTGTATTAATGACTGGACTTTAAAACTAATCATGATATTGAACCTGTGTGGGTAGATATCCTATGTACAATAAATCATTCAAAATAGGGCATTTTATAGACCTCCTGGCCAGAGTCAAGAATTAGACGCGAAAATTGTGAAGCATACACAGTAAAGAAAAGGTATATTCATAATGGGTGGTTTTATTTTCCTGGCATTCAATGGGATTTCTTTATAATGGACCATAGTAGTTCTGTATTTACAAATTGTATACTAGATAACCTTTGAGCCAGATGGTCCATGCCATGAACCCACAAGAAATGATGCACTATTAGGACTTAATATTAACTAATGATGAGAGTATGGTGGATGAAGTTAGAGTTGAGGAAATTTTGCCTCAAACAAGTCGGTTACAATTCCAACTTGGAGATGAGGATAAATGTTCCAGTCTTCGAAATAATATGAATTCTAAAAATCTCTTATAAAATTATCAATTATTAAAATCATCTAGTGCTTTACTCTTACAATAATTTAATGAATTATATCAGCTGATCATAAACATAATTGCAAGCAAATGAAAAGGGATAATAAACCCGTTGTGGCTTGCATTTCAATTTTAGTATTCAAAACAGTTACAAACAGGCACTAATATATATATATATATATATATATATATATATATATATATATATATATATATATATATATATATATATATATATATATATATATATATATATATAAATATGATGTGTCTAGGTATTGTTCTTGTTCCAAGACATAAGATGAACGTCTGGAGCAATTATACCTGTGTTCGTCGGTTTGCTAGGCTTGTACCAACTGCAATTATAACTGAACGGTTTTCTCTAAGATGGGCGAATTTGGCATGATTCAGTATTTTTTAAATACTGACTTTTCAATAATGGCAGAAATATTAGAATATTATTAGAAATTATTATTAGAAATATTAGGATATTATGTAAATACACTATTGAATTATTTTTAATAAATGGTATGGTCTTAAACTATTTTCACAGCCACCCTTTTGAAGGGCTAAATTGAGAAATGGCTATTAAACTTTGTTTTTGTTTTAGAACGGCAAAGTATAAAAAAAAAAAATGTTGTCGAAAACCCATGCATAAATATTAGGAGCTTTGCAGGGACACGTGCTTTTCCCTATTCTTGGAGGGGAAGTTTCTATCTAAGATACTCATGAGGGATCAAAACCGTCTTCAAACACGATAACTTGGTATATGTTCCTTAAATGCCACCATTTACCATAGAGTTAACTATTTGAAGAGTCAGAGGCTCGTTTTAAGTGTGGACTTCATAGTCCTCTTAATTACAAATATAAAAACTTAAAATTTTTTGGTATCTTTTAATAAAGTAACATTTTTTTATTTACAGGTTTTCACAACGTTGACATTAAAAAGAAGCACTCGGGATAGGACGTTGCCATTCCTGGTTGCTGAGGTTAATGCAGGATTAAAGTTATTCAGTATTTTATATAAATATTTCGATTGTTTTTCAAATAGTATTCTATTTTTCCAACCTAGACTTTTCTTCTAACTATTCCTCTTCTTTTTCCTGAAAGAAAAACATCTTAAAATCTTGCAACATTTTCAGCTTCTGATTTAAGCTTAATGTATTTGGATTTCAAAAGTTCTTTTGATGGACATTATTTGCATAACTGAGGCATGGGTTAATGAATTATATGGAGACTCCTTTCAAGAATATGAAATAGATGGATATTCACTTTATTTATACCAGCGTAGAGGGAAAGAAGGGTGTGGTGTGGCGCTTATTAAAAGCAATATTCAATCTGTATTAATGACTGGACTTTAAAACTAATCATGATATTGAATCGGTGTGGGTAGATATCCTTATGTACATAAATCATTCAAAATAGGGGCATTTTATAGACCTCCTGGCCAGAGTCAAGAATTAGACGCGGAAATTGGGAAAGAAATTGAGAAAGCATGCCACAGTAAAGAAAAAGGTATATTCATAATGGGTGGTTTTATTTTCCTGGCATTCAATGGGATTTCTTGTCTAATACGGACCAAAGTTGTTCTGTATTTATAAATTGTATACTAGATAACCTTTTGAGCCAGATGGTCCATGCCATGAACCCACAAGAAATGATGCACTATTAGACTTAATATTAACTAACGATGAAAGGAGTGAAGAATGGATTAAAAAGGAAAGATTTTGCCTCAAACAAGTCGGTTACAATTCCAACTTGGAGATGGGGATAAATGTTCCAGTCTTCGAAATAATATGAATTCTAAAAATCTCTTATAAAATTATCAATTATTAAAATCATCTAGTGCTTTACTCTTACAATAATTTAATGAATTATATCAGCTGATCATAAACATAATTGCAAGCAAATGAAAAGGGATAATAAACCCGTTGTGGCTTGCATTTCAATTTTAGTATTCAAAACAGTTACAACAGGGCACCCAATATATATATACATATATATATATATATAGTATATATATATATATATATATATATATATATATATATATATATATATAGTATATATATATATATATATATATATATATATATATATATATATATTATGATGCAGGTAACATCCGCATCCGCATCCGGATAGGAGTTCCAAGACATAAGATGAACGTCTGGAGCAATTATACCTGTGTTCGTCGGTTTGCTAGGCTTGTACCAACTGCAATTATAACTGAACGGTTTTCTCTAAGATGGGCGAATTTGGCATGATTCAGTATTTTTTAAATACTGACTTTTCAATAATGGCAGAAATATTAGAATATTATTAGAAATTATTATTAGAAATATTAGGATATTATGTAAATACACTATTGAATTATTTTTAAAAAATGGTATGGTCTTAAACTATTTTCACAGCCAACCTTTTGAAGGGCTAAATTGAGAAATGGCTATTAAACTTATTGTTTTTTTTTTAGAACGGCAAAGTATAAAAAAAAAAAAATGTTGTCGAAAACCCATGCATAAATATTAGGAGCTTTGCAGGGACACGTGCTTTTCCCTATTCTTGGAGGGGAAGTTTCTATCTAAGATACTCATGAGGGATCAAAACCGTCTTCAAACACGATAACTTGGTATATGTTCCTTAAATGCCACCATTTACCATAGAGTTAACTATTTGAAGAGTCAGAGGCTCGTTTTAAGTGTGGACTTCATAGTCCTCTTAATTACAAATATAAAAACTTAAAATTTTTTGGTATCTTTTAATAAAGTAACATTTTTTTATTTACAGGTTTTCACAACGTTGACATTAAAAAGAAGCACTCGGGATAGGACGTTGCCATTCCTGGCTGCTGAGGTTAATGCAGGATTAAAGTTATTCAATATTTTATATAAATATTTCGATTGTTTTTCAAATAGTATTCTATTTTTCCAACCTAGACTTTTCCTCTAACTATTCCTCTTCTTTTTCCTGAAAGGAAAACATCTTAAAATCTTGCAACATTTTCAGCTTCTGATTTAAGCTTAATGTATTTGGATTTCAAAAGTTCTTTTGATGGACATTATTTGCATAACTGAGGCATGGGTTAATGAATTATATGGAGACTCCTTTCAAGAATATGAAATAGATGGATATTCACTTTATTTATACCAGCGTAGAGGAAAGAAGGGTGGTGGTGTGGCGCTTTATGTTAAAAGTAATATTCAATCTGTATTAATGACTGACTTTAAAACTAATCATGATATTGAATCGGTGTGGGTAGATATCCTTATGTACAATAAATCATTCAAAATAGGGGCATTTTATAGACCTCCTGGCAAGTGTCAAGAATTAGACGCGGAAATTGGGAAAGAAATTGGGAAAGAAATTGAGAAAGCATGCCACAGTAAAGAAAAAGGTATAGTCATAATGGGTGGTTTTAATTTTCCTGGCATTCAATGGGATTTCTTGTCTAATACGGACCAAAGTTGTTCTGTATTTATAAATTGTATACTAGATAACTTTTTGAGCCAGATGGTCCATGAACCCACAAGACATGATGCACTATTAGACTTAATATTAACTAACGATGAAAGTATGGTAAATGAGATTAGAGTTGAGGAGAATTTTGCCTCAAACAAGTCGGTTACAATTCCAACTTGGAGTTGGGGATAAATGTTCCAGTCTTCGAAATAATATGAATTCTAAAAATCTCTTATAAAATTATCAATTATTAAAATCATCTAGTGCTTTACTCTTACAATAATTTAATGAATTATATCAGCTGATCATAAACATAATTGCAAGCAAATGAAAAGGGATAATAAACCCGTTGTGGCTTGCATTTCAATTTTAGTATTCAAAACAGTTACAAACAGGCAACCAATATATATATATATATATATATATATATATATATATATATATATATATATATATATATATATATATATATATATATATATATATTAGTGATGCAGGTAACATCCGCATCCGCATCCGGATAGGAGTTCCAAGACATAAGATGAACGTCTGGAGCAATTATACCTGTGTTCGTCGGTTTGCTAGGCTTGTACCAACTGCAATTATAACTGAACGGTTTTCTCTAAGATGGGCGAATTTGGCATGATTCAGTATTTTTTAAATACTGACTTTTCAATAATGGCAGAAATATTAGAATATTATTAGAAATTATTATTAGAAATATTAGGATATTATGTAAATACACTATTGAATTATTTTTAATAAATGGTATGGTCTTAGACTATTTTCACAGCCACCCTTTTGAAGGGCTAAATTGAGAAATGGCTATTAAACTTTGTTTTTTTTTTTAGAACGGCAAAGTATAAAAAAAAAATGTTGTCGAAAACCCATGCATAAATATTAGGAGCTTTGCAGGGACACGTGCTTTTCCCTATTCTTGGAGGGGAAGTTTCTATCTAAGATACTCATGAGGGATCAAAACCGTCTTCAAACACGATAACTTGGTATATGTTCCTTAAATGCCACCATTTACCATAGAGTTAACTATTTGAAGAGTCAGAGGCTCGTTTTAAGTGTGGACTTCATAGTCCTCTTAATTACAAATATAAAAACTTAAAATTTTTTGGTATCTTTTAATAAAGTAACATTTTTTTATTTACAGGTTTTCACAACGTTGACATTAAAAAGAAGCACTCGGGATAGGACGTTGCCATTCCTGGCTGCTGAGGTTAATGCAGGATTAAAGTTATTCAGTATTTTATATAAATATTTCGATTGTTTTTCAAATAGTATTCTATTTTTCCAACCTAGACTTTTCTTCTAACTATTCCTCTTCTTTTTCCTGAAAGGAAAACATCTTAAAATCTTGCAACATTTTCAGCTTCTGATTTAAGCTTAATGTATTTGGATTTCAAAAGTTCTTTTGATGGACATTATTTGCATAACTGAGGCATGGGTTAATGAATTATATGGAGACTCCTTTCAAGAATATGAAATAGATGGATATTCACTTTATTTATACCAGCGTAGAGGAAAGAAGGGTGGGGGTGTGGCGCTTTATATTAAAAGCAATATTCAATCTGTATTAATGACTGACTTAAAAACTAATCATGATATTGAATCGGTATGATATCCTATAAAGAAGAACATTCAAAATAGGGCATTTTATAGACCTCCTGGCCAGAGTCAAGAATTAGACGCGGAAATTGGGAAAGAAATTGAGAAAGCATGCCACAGTAAAGAAAAAGGTATATTCATAATGGGTGGTTTTATTTTCCTGGCATTCAATGGGATTTCTTGTCTAATACGGACCAAAGTTGTTCTGTATTTATAAATTGTATACTAGATAACCTTTTGAGCCAGATGGTCCATGCCATGAACCCACAAGAAATGATGCACTATTAGACTTAATATTAACTAACGATGAAAGTATGGTAGATGAGATTAGAGTTGAGGAGAATTTTGCCTCAAACAAGTCGGTTACAATTCCAACTTGGAGATGAGGATAAATGTTCCAGTCTTCGAAATAAAAGCTCAATTCTTATAAACTCCTTCTATACTCAAGAATTAAAATAATCTAGTGCTTTACTCTTACAATAATTTAATGAATTATATCAGCTGATCATAAACATAATTGCAAGCAAATGAAAAGGGATAATAAACCCGTTGTGGCTTGCATTTCAATTTTAGTATTCAAAACAGATACAAACAGGCACACAATATATATATATATATATATATATATATATATATATATATATATATATATATATATATATATATATATATATATATATATATATTATGATGTAAATTTTTTTATTCAACGCATCCGCATCCGGATAGGAGTTCCAAGACATAAGATGAACGTCTGGAGCAATTATACCTGTGTTCGTCGGTTTGCTAGGCTTGTACCAACTGCAATTATAACTGAACGGTTTTCTCTAAGATGGGCGAATTTGGCATGATTCAGTATTTTTTAAATACTGACTTTTCAATAATGGCAGAAATATTAGAATATTATTAGAAATTATTATTAGAAATATTAGGATATTATGTAAATACACTATTGAATTATTTTTAATAAATGGTATGGTCTTAAACTATTTTCACAGCCACCCTTTTGAAGGGCTAAATTGAGAAATGGCTATTAAACTTTGTTTTTGTTTTAGAACGGCAAAGTATAAAAAAAAAAAATGTTGTCGAAAACCCATGCATAAATATTAGGAGCTTTGCAGGGACACGTGCTTTTCCCTATTCTTGGAGGGGAAGTTTCTATCTAAGATACTCATGAGGGATCAAAACCGTCTTCAAACACGATAACTTGGTATATGTTCCTTAAATGCCACCATTTACCATAGAGTTAACTATTTGAAGAGTCAGAGGCTCGTTTTAAGTGTGGACTTCATAGTCCTCTTAATTACAAATATAAAAACTTAAAATTTTTTGGTATCTTTTAATAAAGTAACATTTTTTTATTTACAGGTTTTCACAACGTTGACATTAAAAAGAAGCACTCGGGATAGGACGTTGCCATTCCTGGTTGCTGAGGTTAATGCAGGATTAAAGTTATTCAGTATTTTATATAAATATTTCGATTGTTTTTCAAATAGTATTCTATTTTTCCAACCTAGACTTTTCTTCTAACTATTCCTCTTCTTTTTCCTGAAAGAAAACATCTTAAAATCTTGCAACATTTTCAGCTTCTGATTTAAGCTTAATGTATTTGGATTTCAAAAGTTCTTTTGATGGACATTATTTGCATAACTGAGGCATGGGTTAATGAATTATATGGAGACTCCTTTCAAGAATATGAAATAGATGGATATTCACTTTATTTATACCAGCGTAGAGGAAAGAAGGGTGGCACTTTATGTTAAAAGCAATATTCAATCTGTATTAATGACTGACTTTAAAACTAATCATGATATTGAATCGGTGTGGGTAGATATCCTTATGTACAATAAATCATTCAAAATAGGGGCATTTTATAGACCTCCAGGCCAGAGTCAAGAATTAGACGCGGAAATTGGGAAAGAAATTGAGAAAGCATGCCACAGTAAAGAAAAAGGTATAGTCATAATGGGTGGTTTTAATTTTCCTGGCATTCAATGGGATTTCTTGTCTAATACGGACCAAAGTTGTTCTGTATTTATAAATTGTATACTAGATAACTTTTTGAGCCAGATGGTCCATGAACCCACAAGACACGATGAATATTAACTAACGATGAAAGTATGGTAGATGAGATTAGAGTTGAGGAGAATTTTGCCTCAAACAAGTCGGTTACAATTCCAACTTGGAGATGAGGATAAATGTTCCAGTCTTCGAAATAATATGAATTCTAAAAATCTCTTATAAAATTATCAATTATTAAAATCATCTAGTGCTTTACTCTTACAATAATTTAATGAATTATATCAGCTGATCATAAACATAATTGCAAGCAAATGAAAAGGGATAATAAACCCGTTGTGGCTTGCATTTCAATTTTAGTATTCAAAACAGTTACAAACAGGCACCCAATATATATATATATATATATATATATATATATATATATATATATATATAGTATATATATATATATATATATATATATATATATATATATATATATATATATATATATATATTAGTGATGCAGGTAACATCTGCATCCGCATCCGCAGGAGTTCCAAGACATAAGATGAACGTCTGGAGCAATTATACCTGTGTTCGTCGGTTTGCTAGGCTTGTACCAACTGCAATTATAACTGAACGGTTTTCTCTAAGATGGGCGAATTTGGCATGATTCAGTATTTTTTAAATACTGACTTTTCAATAATGGCAGAAATATTAGAATATTATTAGAAATTATTATTAGAAATATTAGGATATTATGTAAATACACTATTGAATTATTTTTAAAAAATGGTATGGTCTTAAACTATTTTCACAGCCAACCTTTTGAAGGGCTAAATTGAGAAATGGCTATTAAACTTTGTTTTTTTTTACGGCAAAAAAAAAAAAATGTTGTCGAAAACCCATGCATAAATATTAGGAGCTTTGCAGGGACACGTGCTTTTCCCTATTCTTGGAGGGGAAGTTTCTATCTAAGATACTCATGAGGGATCAAAACCGTCTTCAAACACGGTAACTTGGTATATGTTCCTTAAATGCCACCATTTACCATAGAGTTAACTATTTGAAGAGTCAGAGGCTCGTTTTAAGTGTGGACTTCATAGTCCTCTTAATTACAAATATAAAAACTTAAATTTTTTGGTATCTTTTAATAAAGTAACATTTTTTTATTTACAGGTTTTCACAACGTTGACATTAAAAAGAAGCACTCGGGATAGGACGTTGCCATTCCTGGTTGCTGAGGTTAATGCAGGATTAAAGTTATTCAGTATTTTGAATAAATATTTCGATTGTTTTTCAAATAGTATTCTATTTTTCCAACCTAGACTTTTCCTCTAACTATTCCTCTTCTTTTTCCTGAAAGGAAAACATCTTAAAATCTTGCAACATTTTCAGCTTCTGATTTAAGCTTAATGTATTTGGATTTCAAAAGTTCTTTTGATGGACATTATTTGCATAACTGAGGCATGGGTTAATGAATTATATGGAGACTCCTTTCAAGAATATGAAATAGATGGATATTCACTTTATTTATACCAGCGTAGAGGAAAGAAGGGTGTGGTGTGGCGCTTTCTATTAAAAGCAATATTCAATCTGTATTAATGACTGACTTTAAAACTAATCATGATATTGAATCGGTGTGGGTAGATATCCTTATGTACAATAAATCATTCAAAATAGGGGCATTTTATAGACCTCCTGGCCAGAGTCAAGAATTAGACGCGGAAATTGGGAAAGAAATTGAGAAAGCATGCCACAGTAAAGAAAAAGGTATAGTCATAATGGGTGGTTTTAATTTTCCTGGCATTCAATGGGATTTCTTGTCTAATACGGACCAAAGTTGTTCTGTATTTATAAATTGTATACTAGATAACTTTTTGAGCCAGATGGTCCATGAACCCACAAGACATGATGCACTATTAGACTTAATATTAACTAACGATGAAAGTATGGTAGATGAGATTAGAGTTGAGGAGAATTTTGCCTCAAACAAGTCGGTTACAATTCCAACTTGGAGATGAGGATAAATGTTCCAGTCTTCGAAATAATATGAATTCTAAAAATCTCTTATAAAATTATCAATTATTAAAATCATCTAGTGCTTTACTCTTACAATAATTTAATGAATTATATCAGCTGATCATAAACATAATTGCAAGCAAATGAAAAGGGATAATAAACCCGTTGTGGCTTGCACTAGTATTCAAAACAGTTACAAACAGGCACCCAATATATATATAGGTATATATATATATATATATATATATATATATATATATATATATATATATATATATATATATATATATATATATATATATATATATATATATATATATATATATATATATATATATATATATAATTGCAATTGATTTATTCAATATTAAAACTACTTCATTTATCACATACAGTTTTACGCACTACCAAATTTTTAAACTATTATACTGAAGGACTTTTGATTTTAAACTATAGCGGTAATGCTTACAATAATTTCAAATTAATTTTTGAAATTTTATATTGTTTATGACTATTATTTACTAGCTTTTATTTTCCGTTAACATGGTCGATAGAGGTAAGCAATTGCCTAAAATAAGTTTTAAACAATGTTCCAAACTTTTTGCTCTTTAGTAACCTTCTTTAAGAGTTTTTGTCTCGTACACCAAATCTATCAAATAATGGCAAAATTCACCATTGTTTGATGACAAAGTGAGAACAACACCGTTTAGTAGGAGTAATTAGGATATGAAATCAGTTAAAGAAATTTTGAAGTCACGCGTTATAAAGGTGGATTCTGTCGTACAATTGAAGAATAAGAACCAGATCCAGAATGGTATTCTAGGATTATCAGATGATGGTAAAGTAAGCTGGTGATTTTTCTAAATTGTTTACGGTTTAATAATTATAAAATCGAAAGTATTTTAATTTGATTAAAGGTATATACACTTTACCAGCTGCAAATAACAACCTCGTCTCACAAAATACATTGACGTAATGCTCTCATTTCAGCTTTGTACGCGAGTACGACAAGTTGAAATTTCAAATGTTGAAGTAACCGTTTTTTTATTTAATATGATACATTACCTTTTGACACAATTTTTACCACATATTAAATGCCAAACGTACGATAATTTTTCAAGAATTGGAATTTTTAATTTTAAGGGTTTGTAACGTGCCAGTTCAATAATATATATATATATATATATATATATATATATATATATATATATATATATATATATATATATATATATATATATATATATTATATATTTATATATAGTTCAATATATATATATATATATATATATATATATATATATATATATTATTAAAATACGTTTTAAAGTTTTCTTTTATATGAGATTCCGTAGGCTTAATGTATCTGAAAGTTGCATATTAGTAGCAGAGGAACTACTTTTATGCTGGAAGAAGGCTAGAATCCCAGCGCAAAGTCCTAACAAAGTTCGAGAAAAAATTAAAAAGCTGTACGAATCATGGAAAAGTCTTGTAAAAAATAAAAACAAAGGGAGCACGAACTACTAGATGATTTGTTTGATGTAGCTGCTTTAAATGCATTGAAAATGAAAAAAATTGAAGAGGATAAGCAAGTTATTTTATAGCAAAAAGAACGTGGCCCTCCTGGTTGCCTGATTGGCGTAGACAGAAATTTATCAGAAAAAAAAAAAAGTTAAAATATCAGGAAAGGATTAAAGAGAAAGAAGAAAGAATGCGGAAAACTTCTTTTCCTAGTACATCTACAGCTATTGCGTTACCTGTTGAGCATTATTATATATCAATAGCATTCTTAAACAGAAGTTACATCATTCTTAAACAGAAGTTACATCATTCATTAAATATTTTATCCCTTACAGAAAGTGATGAGGATAATTGGGAAATCAAAGTTGAAAAACCCAGAATGGATTCCAGCAAAGAAAGCAATATTTGTGTACCTCCTTCCGGTGCAAACGAAAAGGTTACATTTACAGCTAATGAGCTACCTGGTAAGCATTATTATTATACCCCAATAGCATTCTTGCACAGAAGTTATTACATCATTGATTTAATACGTTATCCCTCACAGAAAGTGATGAATATATATATATATATATATATATATATATATATATATATATATATATATATATATATATATATATATATATATATATATATATATATATATATATATATATATATATACATATATATATATATATATTGCATAATAATCGGAATTATATAAAGAAAGAATATATAATGGGAAGGTAAAGAATTAATTGCCTTCTCTGGGATTGAACCACCACTTGCAGCGAATGAGGACAATATACCCGGTGCTTTACGACTGAGTTATCCTCCAACCCAAAAAAAGCGGTCAGTTTTAAAGCAAACGAGTTCCCGTCAAGGCGACATCCCCAGGTGTCCAGCCTTTATATATATATATGGATCATGTAGATTATCCG
>JABUQX010126879.1:15000-22500 GCA_015478945.1 Trachelipus rathkii | reverse complement strand
TATTCTCCCCATCTACCGGCAACTACACCCTCCATTCAACATTTATTAAGACGCTCCATTATTTTCTTCTTCCATTCTTTTACTTTTTTCCTTACCAACTCCATCGCAATTCCATCTTCGTCCGGAGCTTTCCATTTTTTCATTTTTGAAAAGCCTCCTTATATTCTCCCATCGTTATCGGATTCACCCTTTCCATCTCCTCTCCCACATATTGCTCCTCTTCCGCTTATATATATATATATATATATATATATTATATATATTATATATATGTATGTGATATGCTATATAATATATATATATATATTATATATATATATATATATAGTATATATATATAAATATATAAATAATATATATTATATTAATAATATATTATTATATATATATTATATATATATATATATATAATAATACTATATATATAATATATATATAATTATATATATATATATAATAATATATATATCTTAAATATATATATATATATATATATATATAATATATATATATAATATATATATATATATTATATATAATATTATATATAATATTATAATATTATATATATATATATATATAAATTTAGGCAAATATATTGTTTATAGGGGGAGGGGGAGAAAATTATTTCCTGAATTTTGTCAACGGGAACCCAACAAAATGATCAGTCTTTGCAGATGTCTCGATAGCCAAAGTTTGAGCACAATTGGAGCATGTTAACCCGTGCCGCTGGACGTTCAAAGTTTCAAAAAACTCGAATTTTTGGCTGGCTAACGACGTCTTTGGGCCGTATCTCTGAAACTTCTCATTATTTTCTCATGATTTATTTCTCAAATCATAGGCAATATTACTGTTATTTATACTAAGTAATTTATATTATATACATGTTTGTTGCTTTTTGTACTTGAACCGAGCTATAACAGCCGTCATCAAGTTTCTGCTCCTCATCTTTAGTGAGGAGGTTATTAAAGTCTGTAATTAGTTTCACTCTTCGTTCTGACACATCATTAACGACCTTTAGTGACTTCACAATTCCCAATCCTTTCTTAAAATGTATATTTTCAGGCCAGCTACTGGGGGGTTCTCTGAGAAAATCTGCGTTAATCTGGAAACGCTCAAAGAAATTTATGGTCCCCTTGGTAAATAAACAAGATAACCCTGCATTAACCAGCTCTTCCAACTGGTCTCTTCGAAATTTGGGGTTTGCAATTCTTGAATTTTCTGTCTCGGTCTCGGTATCATTTAGGACTTTGTTCGCCATTTCCGATTTTTCTTCGTCTGAAATTGAGGGATCAAAGAACACGAGGGCTACCAATTCTGCATTGAAATACCACAAATGGTTTGAGAATTTCACCAGAGCTCTCTCAGAGATAGCTTTGTCAATCTCCTGATAGTCCAACAAACTTCGCAAGAGGTCAAAGTCTTTCTTGGGAGCCAAGTGTGCTTTGTGGGCATTGAACCAAGCTTTGCAATACACTCTAACGAGAAAAATACATACAGCTTCTAAGGCACGTTGTTCTTCATGACTCAGTTTGAATTGTCTGCGGAATAGAAATATCTTCAGACAATAGATGACCTTGGCCATCCACCTGGCATGACTGATGGAACCTGGAGATTTAAATTCCACTTCCGTTCTCTATTCTATTCTCTACAAACACCAATACATATATATTCCTGTAATTCGTCTCTGGGTTTTGTGATTCCATAGTTTATGTTACAATCCCCGTTATTGGCAATTACTTCAGAAGGTAGATGTCTTTTCACAATTTCGTTGATGATACCAGAGTCATATTCTTTCTTGTTGACCTTAGCCCATGCATTTTGGAATCTCTTAAATATATCGGATTCATGCAAAATTGTTGATCCGAACTTACATTCGAAAACACCTCTCATTGCTCTCAACATAACTTCAAGAATATGTGGCTGCAAGCTAGGTAAAGCAGCTCTCTACCCAAGATATTTTACAAAATTGTACAAGCCCCCTTGAGCCTTCCTGTGTTTGATGCAGTGGTGTCGAAACACATTGCCTTGATAGTATGGGAGACACCCCATTCCTCGAGAGACTCATAAACAGCCAGGGCTTGTTCTTCACCAGTGTTTATGTCTGCTACAGGAACTCCTAGTAGTTGTTCATTTTCACCATAAGAAATTACAACAGCTATTCGTTCTTTCTGCTCTGTCTTTAGAACGTCTGGTAGAAGTTTTCCGTCCCAATGAACTACAACAGCTTCCTTCTCTTGTATATAAATTCGTTCCAAGATCTTCTCAGTGTATTTTTCTCTGAACTTTTCGCCTTCATGAGGTGGTTTTTGACACTTTGAACTCCTCAGGATTCTCCCCAAGTGCTTCATGTAGCTATGAGTATTCGGCATTTCTATCAGATACCTTACACCGATCCAATAACAGAGATAGTTCATGGTTAAATCCCAACGCCAGCCTTCATTCTTTGCTATGAGATTCCAGGAAGTCCCGGTTTCTGAGAAGCACAAACGCCATGACAGCAACATCCTCGATAATCTTCATCGCATGTGTTTTTCCTCTTCATCACTGTCCTCATCTTCTTCATCATCAGTCCTATGAACAAAAGAAGAGAAAGAAGAACTAACCAAATTAATTATGAAAATAGTTAAGTTACGTTGCTTATCTTGTTTTGTTGGTGCTTTTGTAATAACAAAACAATAGAACCAGGGGACGTAAACGTACCTAGCAAAAGATTAATATTCAAGCAAAAATAAAAGAATCTTACCTATGTCGAATAAACATTCCGTTTGAATTTGCCGGTTCATTTTCGCAAGTTCCTTTTGTAGTTTTCTTTCTTCAGCTCGAGCTAACCTCAGATCAACTCCAAGAATAGAGCCTGGCCGACCCTTTTCCCTTTGTTTCAAAAGAAACTCCTTGTCTTCTTCTGATTTCATCATGGCCAAGGTATCTTGATAAGCGATATCAAAGATATCATTTACCTTTGAGGCGAACTCTTTGATTTTGTTCTTTGTAGATTCTGATTGTTTATACTGGTCCTTTTGTACATTTCTCCACTCTGAGTGGTTTCTCTAATTTAGTAATAGCATCTTTCACATGTTTTGTAGGAATCCGAGCTTTTTCCCAGAAAACAAGAACTTCTTGTATGGTAATTCTTGCTGAACCTCTTAGATTCAATTTCACAGTATGCAAATTGTAGAACAAAGTGGCCAAAACTTGACGATTGGAGGGCAATTTACAACCGGTTATCTGGTGAGCCGGATAGCCTACAATGAAAATTTTATCTTTGGTTCTGCTTTTTATGGCAGAGGTGGAAGCCATTCTTTTACTATCTTATTTTAATCTGGAAAAAAATAGTAATATACATTACAACGAATATTGGTTTCAGAAATTAGATGTAAAATTAACAAAACGAAAGAAATAATAAAAAAGGGTCTCCTTAAATCTAAATTTACATGAAAATGATGATATAATGATGATGAGGCTGTTATAGCTGGGTTCGACTAGAAGTAGAAATAAATATATATAGAATATAAATTAGTTACAATAATATTGCCTTTAATTTGAGACATAAATCATGAGAAAATAATGAGTGTTTCCGGACATACGGCCCCAAAACGTCGCTAGTCAGCCCAAAAAACGCGTTTTTTTGTAACTTTGAGCGCACAGCGGCACGGGTTCACATGCTCCAATCGTGCTCAAAATATTTAACTACCTTAAAATTGGAGAGGCTAATCACTTGTGGGTTCCCGTTGACAAAATTCCAACATCAATTTTTTACTGTCACCCTAATATATATATAAATATATATATATATATATTATATATATATATATATATATATATATTATGTAAATTATATATATATATATATATATATATATATATATATATTATATATATCTTATATATCAATATTATATATATCATAATATATATATATATATATATATATATATATACAGTGGTGCAATTATGGGGGGTATGGGTGTTAGATCACCCCCCAGAACCTCTTGCCTACATCGTCGCTAATGCCGTTAAAATCTTTTATTATTATTATTATTATTATTATTATTATTATTATTATTATTATTATTATTATTATTATTATTATTATTATTATTATTATTATTATTATTATTATTATTATTATTGTTATTATTATTATTATTATTATTATTATTATTATTATTATTATTATTATTATTATTATTATTATTATTATTATTATTATTATTATTATTATTATTTTAAGCTGCGAATATTCATTTTTGTTTGGTGTTCCAGTGTTAATATTTATTAATAAAGTCGAACCGGTACTTAGAAATGGCTGAAAAAAAAGATTAAACAGCAGCTTTCCATTTCAAAATTTTTAATAAAAAGGCAAAAAATGAGGAATGAAGTAATTTTAGTGCTTCTTATAAAGGCACAGAACCTTTTCATACTTTAGTAACCGAAGCTTCCACATCTAGTACCTGAAGCTTCCACATATGTAGAGAATTAATCCAAACCTAATTATCTAAGCTTGTACATAAACCAGAATCACTCCCAAAGAACCTCTGGCAAAATACGAGAAATTTTAGACAGGGTATGAAAACCAGCTGAAGAATTTACCTTTTCCGGTACAAAGCACATACAAAAAGCACACTTTACAGAAAGTGAAGAAAGGCGAATCTATGTACTTCACTGTCAGTATCATTGGCTGAAACGCTTTCATTAGTTATTATATTCGGCGATGGAAAATAGTGTATGCTGCAAATATTGTGTATTATTTTCTGGAGGAGCGGCTGGTGTCAGTTCACAGGTCCTGGACGCTTTCGTTAAGAAAGGTTTCTCCAATTGGAAAAAAAAACAACTGAAACGTTTACCCACCATGTTTTGTTAAAATACCGCTAGTTTGTTGCTGAACCTGAGAGTTTTGAGCAAGCGTGGAAAAGGTCTGAATTAAGGAAAGGCAGCAACAAGCATTGGAAAAGAGAAAACGACTTGTTCCAATAATTTAAGCAGTATTACTGTGTGGTCGGCATGAACTGGCTCCTTAAGGTCATCGAGATTCTGGTAAAATATCTATGTCAGAAGAACCCAAGAATAATGATGGAAACTTTCGGGAAATACTACGGTATAGAGCAAAAGGTGATGTCAACCAGCAGATTTCTTTAGAGGGAGAGGGTTATAAATATCTTAGTCCACAAATTCAAAATTCCATAATAGAAACCTGCAATGCTATTTTGTTGAGGCAAGTTGTTGACACTGTTATCAAGGCTAAATGTTTTGCAGCTGTCGTAGATGAAACTTCGGATATCTCCGGCGTTGAGCAAGTTTCCATTTGTGCTAGATATGTTATTACTGAGACACTAAAACTAGGTGAAGTCTTTTTAAATTTTGTTCCCAATTTTCTAATTTTGGTCTTAATTTTGTTTTGACTGGCTGATCTAATTTTAAAAAGTTTTGGATTGTTTAGGCTTTGATACAGCCTATTTTCGGGGTTAAGGATATGATGGAGCTGCAGCGATGTCGGGTGCCTTCAACGGAATACGTGTACACCTTTCTAGGATACGTCCACTTGCAGTTTGCACTCATTCACTGAATTTAGTTGTGTCCAAGTCTTGTGAAGTTGTAAGAATTCGATGTTGCATTGAAGTCATTGCAAAAGCACACACACACACACACACACACACACACACACACACCACACACACATATATATATATATATATATATATATATATATATATATATATATATATATATATATATATATATATATATATATATATATATATATATATATATATATATATATATATATATATATATATATATATATATATATATGATTTATAATTTTTTGGAATATTTAAACTTAAGGTTTATAAATGTATTATAGATCTGTATTTAACCAGGCGTACGGCTTTGGGGAGCTTAAGTTGGAACTTTTGACCACTAAATTGTTGACACGCAAGACCCCTCTTTATTTTCATTACCCCACCCACATATAAATTAAGTAGCCATGTAGATATAACACATCCCTGTGTCACTCCACTATTTAACGTTAAACATTCACTCTTCATTCCATTTATTCTTAAACACTTCACGATCAGCATACATACTTTTAATTCTATTCAGAAGCATACCACTAACATCATATACCATTAACACCTGCCACAGAGCTTTCTTATTAAGCCTGTCATACGCCTATTGCAAGTCCATTATACCTAAGTAAAGTTTCCTCATCTTTTATCTCACTTTGTTAATCATTTGCTTCAATGTAAAGATTTGATCCCCAAATCTTCTACCACTTTTAAATGCACCTTGTTCTTCAACTATCCCTCAGTCGCTCGACGCATTCTTTTAATTAAAATATCAGAATATATCTTCCTTACAACACTCAATGAACTAATTTCCCCTTAGTTTGGACAGTTCCTATTTTCTCCTTATTCCCCTTATGATCTCTCCTCTATTAAAATCTTCCGTAACTACATCCTCCATAAACTCTTTGTTACACAACTTCTATTTCCAGTCAATCACAATTTCAACTCCATTCTTGATCATTTCACCAGTAATTCCATCTACACCTTCTGGTTTCTCATTCTACAACTTTATCACTCTACTTATTACCTCCTTATTACTAATTATATCGTCTCCAAAATAACTACTTCTTTTCATCGTCAAGCCCTCACACCTTCGCTATCACCTCTTTTAGTGAGGTGGGAGGAAATAATTCTGATAACGTATTCGCTGTGTGTCATATAAGGCGACTAAAATAGATATCCCTATGAAACCTTGTAACAAAAGAATATGAGTTGCCTTTCGACTACAGCTTTCAGATTCAATTCTTGCAGATCTGGTCGGGATTTCTCAGTGGGGTAACCGCAATCTTGTAAAATTCGACTCTTTAAAAAGTCAACTTCTTCATATGTCCCTCTCTAAAACACCTCCCAACTTTTATATAACCTTTATAAGCTTTAATGTTTCACCTGTAAACAACAAACATTCTTGGACTTAACATAAATAGTAAATTGTCTTGGAGACCTCAAATCATGTCGGTTGCTAAAATGGCCTCAAAGAAGCTGGAAATTCTGTTCAGATTACGTGAATTTTTTTCTTCTACTAAGTTACTCAAGTTATATAACGGTCTTATCTTATATCGCCCCTGGGTAAAATACTGTTCTCACATTTGGGGTGGATCCGGTTCCACCCTCCTTTGGATAGGGTTGAGGCTGCTAAGGTTAAGAGACTTAAAAACTGTCCCATACTTTCTAAGTCTCTTGACCCTCTCTCTTTCTGAAACGTAACATTGGCGCACTATCTCTTTTCTATAGTTATTACAATGGCAGGTGCTAGAGAGATTTGACCTCTCGCATTCTTACACCACTGCGTGGCCCTTGTAATAAAAGAGGTGATTTACTCTCAAGTGATTATTGTGTGAATATTGCAGACTCAAAGATAAATAATTGTGGTGCCTCCTTCTTTCCAGCCACATCTGTTTTTTTGGAACTCCTTGTCTTAATCTATTTTTCT
>JABUQX010126879.1:7500-10000 GCA_015478945.1 Trachelipus rathkii | reverse complement strand
TATATATTATATATTACATATTATTATTATATTATATATTATTATATATTATATATATATTATTATTATTATTATTATTATATATATAGATATATATATATTATTATATATATATATTATATTGGTTATATAAATTATATTTCTTATTTTTATTACATATTATTATTATTATTATATATATTATATATATATATACATATATATACATATTATTATATATATAAGAATATTTATTATTATATATATATATATATTATTATATTATTATATATATATATATTATATATACATATATTTATTACATATTATCAACTCCATTAAGTATAATTATCAATATTTTAGTGCTTCTTTTATCTTAAGAATCTTTAAATATTTACAAAATTGATAAACCTTTAAATGTTTTACATTACATGTTTAAAATAGTTCAAGTAAACTGATTATTAATATAATATATATATATATATATATATATATATATATATATATATATATATATATATATATATATATTTATATATATTTATATATTATATATTATATATATATATTATTATATATATATATATATATATATATAAAGATATATGGTAGCAGTATAAAGCATTGATTCACATATTTTTTCTCTGGAAAATGCTTGTTCAAAAATTCTAAGTTCAGAAAAGTTGTTAAGTTGTTTTTTAAGAAAATTATTTAAGCTTCTGGCATTATTCCAAAACCTTGCCACTAAAGAATTTTCTTAAAAAATTTAACTTAACTTAACTTTTCTGAAATTAGAAATTTTTTTGAACTTATTGAAAATTTTTTCAGAAAATATGTGGAGTCCTGTGCTATACCTTTACCTATATATATATATATATAAAAAAAAAGAAAAAAAATCACATATATATATATATATATATATATATATATATATATATATATATATATATATATATGTGGCGTCTTCGTCAAAGTAGGGCAGCTGTCCCCCTAGAGGTGTTTACTCTTATACTCTACCTGCGAATTTTTTTGATCCAACGTCCCGTTCCGGGTGGCCGTTAAGTACGTTTTACGATATATATATATATATATAGTTATAGTTATAGTTATGTTGTTATATATATATTATTTATATATATATATATATATATATATATATATATATATATGAAGAATATATATATATATATATATATATATATATATATATATATATATATATATATATATATATACATACATGAGTATATGACGATGGCTAGTTGCAATCGTCATTTTCTCACATTTCTCTTGCCGATACGAGGTCTTCTCACTCATTTTATATGCTCTTTTAAATTGTAGATGAGAACTGTTGTTATTCTATCTATGTTTTTTTTAATGTTATGTACATATAAATTCTAGATTTTGTATTCAGTCGGATTCTCAATTCTTTATTAAGTGTTTAAGGTTCAAAGTAGCATTGAAATTATCACTCCGTGACGCCACTCTATAATTCAACACCGCCTCAGTGTAAAATGTTATAGTTCAATTTCATCAGATCATGGATATTAGGAGATTCCTTGGTACGTACATTTTACTTTAAATATAATAATGAAATTTTGTGTATTTACTTCTTAAAAGAAGGAATTTTGTACCACATGATCTTACTTGTAGATATAAGGTTAACTTCATTTTAAAAAACTATTTTTTATTACAACACAGAAATTAGTGGTTTTCAACATAGTTTGCTATACTTTTATTTTTTTTCTGTTAACATCTTTGAATGTTAGTAAAATTATTAACCTATGACCATATGTTGCAGAGATTTACAGTAGAACCATATATATATATATATATATATATATATATATATATATATATATATATATATATATATATATATATATATATATATATATATATATATATATATATATATATATATATATATATATATATATATATATATTGTTTGCAGTAAATGTGAAAAGGAAGAACTCATAAAAATGGAAATGGTAGCGGTGAAAACGAAGAAGATACCAATAAGTCAACTAAGACTACACAAGAGACAATCCTTCCTCCTTCGCATATTTCGCATGATGAAGAACCCACATCCATTCCCAGCACCTCGACGAGTCAAGACATGGGACCAGATTTTGGAGGTAGCGTTTCAGTAGATGACAGTCACGAAAATGACATTGGTAGATACGTTGGACATTCATCTATGATTTCGACTGAGAAAAAGAAACAGTTACTGAAAGAGTGTTGGATTCCACCTAAGACCTATAATTTTTTGGAAGATGGTACACACTTAAAGAGGTAATTCAATTATGAATGGTTGGAGACATATTCACCTTGGCTGACATACTCCAGGCTCTTAAAGGGAGCATTTTGCAAGTATATATTTTATTTCCACCAAATTAAAGTTTGGTTAGAGGAGTCCTAGGCTCTTTAATAATAAGACCTTTCACTAAATATAAAGATGTTCATGCGGTTTGCAAGGGACATACAAACACAGAGTGGCATAAAACTGTTTCATAAG
>JABUQX010126879.1:0-2500 GCA_015478945.1 Trachelipus rathkii | reverse complement strand
AGAGAGAGAGAGAGAGAGAGAGAGAGAGAAAGAGAGAGAGAGAGAGAGAGAGAGAGAGAGAGAGAGAGAGAGAGAGAGAGAGAAAGAGAGAGAGAGAGAGAGAGAGAGAGAGAGAGAGAGAGAGAGAGAGAGAGAGAGAGAGAGAGAGAGAGAGAGAGAGAGAGAGAGAGAAGGGGTAAGTGCGATGAGAAATAAGATAGAAAGGCCCAACTGAGATTGCTGTGACATCTGGAGAGGATGCACTTTGCTTTCATGTGTGAGCAAAAGTATAAATTCAAATTTATTAAGGCGAATCCTAACTGATAGAGCTTCATGTATCACTGTTTTGTTAGAGCTGTGCAATTCAATTTTAGTCAATTAGGCATTTCATGAAGGATTTGAAATCATTCCTCAGAGTTAAAAGACAATCATTACATGATGACCATCTCGTGGGGAACAAATTTTTTTCAGAGTTAAATTTTTCGTTGAGACATCTTTTAAAGTTTTATGCAACTCCTGCCAATGAGAGAAGCTTTCATTGAAAAATACATACACATTTTCCACAACATCGATGAACTTACTAGTCTCGAGAATATGTGTTACCAAAATCATTTACTACCAAGTTCAAATTATATCAAGCGCAGCGAACGAACTCGGCAAAAGGAATGATATTCTTTATTCTCTTTAGCAAACCACGATAACGGCCACTCTTTGTGGTTGCATCATCGTACCCCTGTCCCCTACCGTTTTTAATATCTATTCCATTTTTTTTCAAAAATTCCAAAACTTTATGATCAAAACCCTCACTCGTTTGATCATTGACTTCTACTATTCCTAGAAACGATTCCTTAATTTTGTTCTATTTCACCAGAAGATTTTTCTGATTGAGTTATATATCTGATAATAATACTCATTTTATCTTTCGGTTCTCTTTTTTTAAATATCTTGAGTAGTATCAACAATAATGGCGAAAAAAGGAGCTAATTGAATTTTGTTCAGTAGAGATTTTAATACTGAATTACCCAATTGGTTAATAATTATGTCTTGGATATCATAATGTAAGTATTTTGATCGAATCTTCTCATTTCTTATATGGACTCTTTGTAGAGAATCATAACATGATAAAATATTTATTTTCAAGAAATTGTCAGATTTAGGCACTATTTTATTTAAATCTTTTTTGAAGCCACTAATTGGCGACGAACATCAACAATTCTTGTAAAAATATGTTTTCATTTTCTGCACTCACCTGAAATTTGATCTGCAGTGGTTTTGTTTCTTTTCCAAGTAGCATATGTGATGCAAGCTTGAAGATGAGCGCTGCTTGTTTCGTGGGTTTTAATTTTCTTACTCAGGCCTTGATTATCACGTATACTTCCATTGCGATAGAAGAGTTCTCTTCAAAGATAACATGACGCACGATAAACGTCATCTAATATTGGCGAATATCACAACCAAAATCTTTTAACTTCTTGTCCAGTTATGGTTTTATAACAGTAATAATCAGAACTAAAAGATTTACTTTTTGAATTTATTGGGAAAGGCCTCTTTGGCTGATCTGGTACAGACGCTAAAATAAGTTTTCTTGCATCTATTGTTAAAGGTCATTGAAAAATACATATATCAGTATCAAAATATTTTAGTTTTAACGAACTGTTTGTATCGACATCAATACATATTGATCATTAACTTCAAGTTGTGGATTTTCAACATCAAAGCTTCTATTTACTTGTAAAATCTAATAGGGATTTTGATTGCTTTGTCCGGGTTCCAGAGGACCAATTTGTGGTTCATTTAAGGATCTTTTGAAGAATGTGTCAATTTTCTTGAGTTCATTAACAAATTGGGATCTTTGTTGCTGCAATTTACGCTTCTCTGAACCACTAATACATACTCACGATTATTTTCCATTTCAGAAATAATATATATATATATATATATATATATATATATATATATATATATATATATATATATATATATATATATATATATATATATATATATATATATATATATATATATATATATATATATATATATATATATATATATATATATACACTCAATAAAATAAAGGCACTTAAATGGCGATAGCATTTACTATTTCGCACAAAATAGAGACATTCAAATTACTTTGGCAGAAAGTATGCAACTGAATTGTGTCTGATGTCCGTTATGACTGATTCACATGTTCACATGTTCGTCGGAAGAAATATCATGATTATAACATGTAAATAAATGGTTGAGTCGTCGTTGCAAATTTCAAGCAACTTGTCATCATTATAGAGTTAAAATTTGGAAACTAACAAGTTATATATATATATATATATATATATATATATATATATATATATATATATATATATATATATATATATATATATATATATATATATATATATATATATATATATATATATATATATATATTGAAGCGGCGCAATGAAAACGCGAAAGTTAGTTTCAATGATAAATGCGAAACGGTTAAACACCCAAATCCGATGGAACGAAGTACACG
>JABUQX010126878.1:0-28179 GCA_015478945.1 Trachelipus rathkii | reverse complement strand
TAAATGTTAGTGCTTAAATGTAAGGCCTTTCTGCAGGTCAGCAGTGGCATATTATATATATATAAATTTATATATATATATATACATATAGTTAAGAGCAGCAGTTGTTAAGCAGCAGAGCAGTATATATGGTAGGTATGAGGGAAGCAGTGTTGGAGCATATATATATATATATATAAATATATATATATATATATATATATATATATATTCAGGTTGTGGGAATTTTTTTCCTCTTAAGGGGAGACTTCATAGCAAAACCTCAACTATTCCAAACCGATAAAAGTAAATGTTTTTTTTGATGAACAACTTTGATATCTTTACTATGAAAAACAACAAAAAAACTGTTCGTTTTTGAACCGTTTTAGGGAGGAATTTTTATTTTTTGAATTTCCACAAAACTGCCATAAAATCTTAATTTTCAAGATATTTCAATTGTTTTTGCACTAAAATACTCCAATTTAGTGTGGTAATAAATTTTATTTAGACACCTTTTTGAAAAATTTGCTTCTTAAAAAATTCTACAATCTCTGAAAAGTACTCTCAAAATTTTTGAACAGAGAATAATCAACCATGGTTGACACCACCTTACGTTCTACCAAAACATTTAATATAAACGTCAAGTTTGTTTACACATTTATATGTGAGCTTGATAAATTTGAAAGAAAAAAAAAAACTACTTGTTTTTTTTAATGAGTTTTTTTATATCTCATGTAAGGAAAATGAAATGCTAGAAAAACGCAAATAAACATTTGAAAATTTTTTCATTTTTTAGACGGAAGGAAAAACTTCTTTTACTTCTCATATATATATATATATATATATATATATATATATATGTTATATATATATATAGCAGTTAGTTATATATATAGTTATATATATAGAGTATATAGTGATAGATATATATATATATATAAGTTGTTGTTACAGCAGCATATATATATAGGTTCCAAGCAATCTTCTATTGATTTAAATAAGTACAGAGATTCAAAGCAGTGATGTCGAAGTAGGTGACTTGAAAAACTGTTTCGTGATGCCTTCTTTTTGGGAGGCGGATTGGACCAGTGGTAGAGCCTACTGTATAGGACAGGATGCCCCCGATATCTGCAATATCGATAAATCGATATATATCGATATTTAAAAATATCATATCGCCTTCGATATTATCGCCACAAAAATATCGATATTCGATATGGTCGATAGTTTCGATGTTATTATTATCCGATTATAATTTGATATGGTTATTATGTAACCAATATAAAGATACAGCAGCAGAAGCAGCAGTTAGTGGCATATGTTGTTATATACAGCATATATGTTGTTGCTATGTATACAGTTAGCAGCAGCAGTTAGCATATATATATATAAGTATATAAGCATACAGCAGCAGTTATGCAGCAGTAGCGCGGGTTGCTGCTAGCTACATGTCAAGCGAGCTGGCAAAGTCGTCAGGGCCCAGTCCAGCACGCTGCCAGGCAATGGAATTAGGTCCAAAGCTTCGCCTGAAAATGTAAAAAAATAAAAAAAAAATGTGTATAATAAATAAAAAGACTAAAACGCCTTTGGGGTGGATATGGTAAAATTTCACATAAGAAAATGCAAAAAAAAAATTATTGTGTTGGTTACTGGTTGGGAAGTTAGCTTAGAAGTATATTTTTCTGCCAAACAAATAGATCCTCTTTAAATTTTTTTTTTTTTTTACCATCCTCTCCAAGGGTATACCGCACCGATGGTAAGAGTCGGGGTCTCTCGGCGAACCACGGGGGTAGGATTCGGAGGGTCTCCGAAACCCCCGCTCTTTTGTATGTCGCGGGGTTCCTCCGCCCTCCCCCTACGGGGTGGAAAACGTCCCTTATGTTCCCCTGTCGGTTGAGCCCCTAGTGTGCCGTATATAAGCAAAATTTAATAGAAAGCTCATTTATTTTAACGAGAAACCAATAAAAGGTCTCTAATAGTCTCTAACATATTACTATAATTATTAACAATAATTTTTTAGGCCTTCTAATCATATTACTATAATTATTAACAATAAATTTTTTTTTAATTTTTTTACATTTTCCTATGTGAAATTTTACCAGGATTCCAAAAATGTATTCCTTTCGCTGTAGCTATTGTAGTTTTTGAGATATAATTTTTTTATTTTTTTATTTTTTTTTTTCACATTTTCAGGGCAAACTTTGGACCAGCATTCCAGCAATGATCTGCTTCTACTGTAAAGTATTAGTAGTTTTTAAGATACATATGACGGCTATAACAGACGCTGGCTATATATATAGCAGGGTTGGGCTGCTGCTGGCATGTTATTAGGCGGAGCAGCAGCAGGCAGGTAGGTGAGTGGTAAGAGTATATATATATATATATATATATATATATATATATATATATAGTTATATACATAAGGTTGTTGCTGGGCGTTGCTATTATTAGCCTCCAGATTAGGCGACGCACATAGTTAAAAACAACGATAGCTACATTAAAATTGAATACATTTTTGGGATTCAGGCAATTTCAAATGTATGAAAGTAAAATAATAAACGAAATATAAATAAAAAAAAAAAAAATAAGTGAATAACAGCTTTAGATAATGATGCAGCTTATTTTACAGGCAGAAAAAGGTTGATATAGGATGGGATTCCAATCAATAATAGGCATTTCCACAGCAGTTTGGCACTTAATTCAACAACATATACATATTATATATATGATATATATATGAAGAAGAAGAGCTAAGGTTATTAAGTGTTAAGGTTATAAAGATGTTATTGGTTATTGCTGCTGCTGCTATATGCATATAAAAAGAAGATATAGTATACATATATATACATACAAGTTAATATATATATATATATATAGATAAAAAAAATTATCTGATCTCCCGTTCCGTGTGGTCGTTAAGTGGATCCTGTCTCAACTATAGAGATAGAGTTGAGTGAGCATATACAGTTGAAGAGCAGAGTTAAAGATATATATGTTATATATATATATTATTTGTATAGTTATATATATATATATATATATATATATATATATATATATAGAGAGAGAGAAGAGAGAGAGAGAGAGAGAGAGAGAGAGAGAGAGAGAAGAGAGAGTAGAGAGAGTAGAGAGAGAGAGAGAGAGAGAGAGAGAGAGAGAGAGAGAGAGAGAGAGAGAGAGAGAGAGAGAGAGAGAGAGAGAGAGAGAGAGAGAGAGAGAGAGAGACCTCAATTGTAGAGAAAGCGTTTTAATTGCAATATGAAGCGCACGGTGCTGTACAGAAGAAAAAGTGGTAGAAATGGAAAGAGGATCTTCACTCTTCTTTCAAGTTTCCAACCCCAAGAGGTTGAAGACTGAAGCTGTGCTAGAAAGCGTTGATGTTGGATCTAACTGGGGGTGTTTTTGACTTTTTGTGAACGAGTGAATAAATTAAATAAGTAAATAACAATCACAATTATACACAATAATAATAAAAATAACTTCTTTTATTTTTGGTATTAAAAATGAAAATAACTATTAAGTATTAATGAAGTTAGGAATCTTCAAAAAATGATTTCTTATTTAAGCACAAAATAAATATTGATTGATTCTAACAACGAAATTAACTTAAATTGGATGGTAGACAACTGATACTTGACGACTCTGGAAGTCTGATCTTAAGAAAAACTATTAAATTTTAGTAATATAAATGAAATAATATTTAAGAAGTTCGAAGCCTCTGATGCCAGACCTGACTATCTATAAGAAAAGCTGTGTGATGTACCCAAATACTAACTTTTAAGTGGGCCAGCTAATAAAATTGTGCCACTTACTTTTACTACATATTTAAGCGAAATGAACCGTAACGCCAGTAGATGATTAGACTAGTCGGTACTCGGTATGTGAACTGTAAATCACAGGAGTCCTGTTCCGGTGTTAGATTTCTGCAATGAGATTATCTTCGTCCACACTGACACCGGAACACACTCCACATAGCTACACGTAAATCAGGATCAGGCTGACTCGAGTGGACTGCAAAGTCCTTAACAGTCTCAGAATAAATCAATAAATTATAAAATATTTCATGAAAAAGGAAAATAAAAACACGATAGCTTTTTTTTTTACCTTTCCTTTTATTCAATGTAACTCAAGTTATTTACCTTTTTTATTATATATATATATATATATATATATATATATATATATATGTTGTTAAGTTATTAAGAGCAGCAGCAGAGTATATAGCAGCAGCATATAGTTATATAGCAGCATATATATATAAGGTATATATATATATATATTTTTGAAGGGGGTGAGTTGTTTTGAGAACCACCTTCAATAGAGGGATGTTTGATGTTGAAGAGATGAAGCGTTGTCATGATAAAGTGGCGTTTCTTCCCGGGGCTGCTTAGAGTCATCAGTGTCGAGGCAGCCTCCCCGCCCAGAGATGCCACAGAACCTCCCAGTGACACGTGCCGTGAAGCAACACCTCGCCTCCGGACCTGGAAGGAGATGTCGGTTGTAGAGCGAGTAGCAAATTAAATGGTGACAACAATGTACTTGCAGACTATTGCTAGTCATTGAGAAGAGATTTCTTGACCACTTTGTACCTACGTGCAGTGAAAGCACGGCACAGGCGACACAGGATGACCGAACAGAGAGGCGCCTAGTAGAAGAAACTTGATTTGATGATTGCTTGCTGATGCCTGTTGTGCCACCATTGGCACATGTCACCTGCCAGGGTCGTACCAATTTGAAGGGTAAGTGGTCTTGAGAACCACCTTCACAGAGGGATGTTTGATGTTGAAGAGATGAAGTATCATGATAAAGCGGCGTTTCTTCCGGAGGCTGCTTAGAGTCATCAGTGAAGCTAGCAGCCTCCTGCCCCAGACGCCACACAGTAAGAGAGCATATATATATATATATATATAGTATATATAGTTGTTGTTGTTACAGTATATATATATATATATAAAGAATATATATATATATATATATATATATATATATATATATATATTATTATTATTATTATTATTATTATTATTATTATTATTATTATTATTATTATTATTATTATTATTATTATTATTATTATTATTATTATTATTATAAAGCCCAATACTTATAATCTAATGCACCTAAAAAGACTAACTGATTGTTATGCTCGGAGGTCAATCTATTCCTTTCATTTGAGTAAACATTGTTTAATAATGATACTGTTCGTTCTGTCGAGACTGATGTCCCATTTTCATCGCTAACATAAACATAGCAGGGAAATCATTTTTACTATCATTCCAAAATTTTATTGGGTCGCATTATCCACTTGATCACTGAATAACTGAATAGTGATTAGTGAATACTCAGAAGACAATTTGACTATGTGGTATGTGCCATATGTCGATCCCCCCCCTCCCTATTTTTGGTTCCCTAAAAGACGAAAAATCAAAAACCAAATTTTTTCGGTTTATTTTATACACGACATTGGGGGACGAACGAAGAACGAAATATGGGGGGAAAAGAGAGTTTCATCACTTCAGGGTGTCGGGAGAGGGGGATAAGATTTAATTCTTTTCCAGCCTTTGTACTTTTTTGAAAAGAATATCGGCTTTCGAAAGAGAAAATATCGAAATATCGATATATCGGATAAGAAAATATCGCCCCAAAATATCGATATATCGAGCCAAAAATATCGATATTTCGATATATCGATATTTTTTGGCCATCCCTACTACTGTACATTGTCTAACGGTGACGCTGTTGTCAATGGTTCGAGTCCTGGCCCGAGTGAAATTTTTTTCGCCTCATTATTGCAAATTTGTCGTAACAAGCATGTGCTGTGCGCATGTCGTCGATTCTTGACTTGGTCCGCTGCTCCTGTAACCCATGAGCACCCCTGAATACCAGCCCCAGAAGGGGTTCCAAACATCCTTCTGTGAATTAAAACAGTGATGTCGAAGCAGGAGATTTGGAAACTCCAAGATGCCTTCTTTTTAGGGAGGCGGATCGGACTAGTGGCAGAGCCTACTGTACATTGTCTAACGGCGACGCTGTTGTCGATGGTTCGAGTCCTGGCGCGAGTGAAATTTTTCGTCTTATTATTGCAAATTTGTCGTAACAGCATGTTGTGCGCATACGTCGATCCTTGACTTTGGTCAGCTGCTCCTGTAACCCATGAGCACCCCCTGAAGAATGCCGTGTAGCCCCAGAAGCGGTTCCATCCCTCTGTGGATTTAAATAAGTATCGAGCTTCAAAGTAGTGATATTGGAAGCAGGAGATTTTGAAAACTTTACGAGATGCCTTCTTTTAGGGAGGATCGGACCAGTGGCAGAGCTCTTCGTACATTACCCAACAGCGAATGCTGTTGTCGATGGCGCCAGAGTCCCGGCGAGTGAAATTTTTTTTTCGTCTTATTATAAATTTGTGGCAACAAGTACCTTGTGCGCATGCCGGGCGTTCCTTGACTTTGGTCGGTTGCTCCTGTAACCCATGAGAACCCCTGAAGAATGCCGTGTAACCCCAGAAGGGTTTCCAACCATCCTTGTATGGATTAAAATAAGAATCGAGTTTCAAAGCAGTGATGTCGAAGCAGAAGATTTGAAAACTTCCGAGATTTCTTCTTTTTTGGGGAGGCGGATCGGACTAGTGGTAGAATCTCCTGTACATTGTCTAAAGGTGACGCTGTTGTCGATGGTTCGAGTCCCGTCGCAAAGCATTTTTCTTCGCCTTATTATTGCAAAATTTGTCGTAACAAAGCATGTTGTGCGACTTTTGGCGTTAATTAATTTTGGTAGGTTGCTCCTGCACCCGTGAGCACCCCTGAAGAATGCCGTGGAGCCCGAGAGGGGGTTCCAACCACCCTCTTCTGTGGGTTTAAATAGTATCGAGTTTCTCAAAGCAGTGATATCGAAGCAGGAGGTTTAAACTCCGAGATGCCTTCTTTTTTTTGAGGAGGCGGATCAGACTAGTGGTAGAGCTTCCTGTACATTGTCTAACGGCGACGCTGTTGTCGATGGTTCGAATCCCGGTGCGAGTGAAATTTTTCTTCTTACGTACTTGTGGCAACAAGTACCTTTGTGCGCATGTCGGCGTTCCTGGACTTTGGTCGGTTGGTTCTGTAACCCATGAGCACCCTGAAGAATGCCGTGTAGAGCCCAGAAGGGGTTCCAACCACCTTCCGTAGATTTAAATAAGTATCGAGTTCAAAGCAGTGATATGGAAGCAGGAGATTTGAAAACTTCCGAGATGCCTCTTTGGGGGAGGCGGGGACCAGACTAGTGGTGGGAGCCCTCCTGAACATGCAAAGTTAAACGGCGACGTTGTTGTCGATGGTTCGAGTCCTCGCGCGAGAAATTTTTTCGTCTTATTATTGCTAATTTGCGGCAACAAACATTTTCTGTGCTTCTCGGCGTTCCTGATCCTTTGGTAGTTGATCCTGTAACCCATGAAAGCACCCTGAAGAATGCCATGTAGCCCTAGTCAGAAGGGGTTCCAACCACCTTCTGTGGATTTAAATAAGTATTGAGTTTCTCAAAGTGGTGATATCAAAGCAGGAGATTTGAAAACTCCAAGATGACTTATTTTTTTGGGCAGGCGGGACTAGTGGTAGAGCCTCCCGTACATTGTCCAACGGCGATGCTGTTGTCGATGGTTTGAGTCCTGCGCAAGTGAAATGTTTTCGTCTTATTATGGCAAATTTATGGCAACAAGCATGTTGTGCACATGTCGGCGTTGCTTGACTAGGTCGGTTGCTCCTGCAGGAGCACCCCAGTAGAATGCCGTGTAGCCCCCAGCAGGGGTTCCAACTTCTTTGGATTTAAATAAGTATCGAGTTTCAAAGCAGTGATATCGAAGCAGGAGATTTGAAAAGTTCCGAGATGCCTTCTTTTTTGGTGAGGTGGATCGGACTAGTGGTAGAGCCTAATGTACATTATCTAACGGCGACGCTGTTGTCAGTGGTTCGAGTCCTGGCGCGAGTGAAAATTTTTTCGTCTTATTATTGCAATTTTGTCTCAACAAACATGTTGTGCCCATGTTGACGTTGCTTGGTTGCTATTGTAACCCAGGAGCACCCCCAGAAGAATGACGTGTAGCCCCAGCAGGGGTTTGAAGCCCCATTCTGTGAATTTATGGACACTCTATCAAAAAATCCGATTTAATAAAATCTATTGAAAGAAGACGTTCTTTGATGATAACTTTTGCATCTTTTATTTTATTAAAAAAAAAAAATACAAAACAAAAAAAAATTTTCTTGGTGGGGGTATTTTGGATTTTTGACTTCTTCCACAAAAATGCCAATAAAATCTAGAATTTTCAAGATATTTCAATGCCTTTAACACTAAAACACACAATTTTAGCGTACTAATGAAGATATGTTTACACAACTGATACTAAATTTCATTTTTATAAAAAAAAAAAAAATTATAGACAATCTAGAGAGTCTATGAAAACTCTTTTCTAAATAGTTGAATTGTAACAGTCAAGTATTCGTGACACCACCTTACATTCAAACTGAGTATGAATGAAAACATCAACTTGTTTATATAAAAATATATTTAAAATTTTTACCAAATTTCATGGGCATAAAACTTTTTCACTTACTTTTTTTTTTGGTCAGAATATGTTTCAAAAAAACTGAAATGTAAGAAAAGCGCTTGAATTTTTTTTTGAAATTTTATTTTCCCTTCAGACCGTAAAAACATTTGAATTTCATATACATATTGCTATTGCTGTTATGTTATTATTATATTATATATAGTTACTACATATTGTTGGTTATGGTTAAGGTGGTGATACAAAGAGATATATAAGAAGAATAAAGAAGGGTTGCTGGCTGGCTGGCTACAGCAGTTAGCTAGCGTTGGCTACAGCATATATGCTACATAGTTGGCTGCTGGCTGGCTGCTGCCATACATATTGTTACTCTTTGTTATATAGCAAAGAAAGATGAGTTATTGAGCGAGCAGAGCAGAGCATATATGTATATATATATATATAGTTAAATAGGCAGCGAAGGCTAGTTGAAGATAGCAATATATATACAGCAGCATATATTGGTTATGTTAAGGTTGTTATATATACATATATGCTGTTATATATATATATATAGCAGCAGGACCTAGTAATTGTTATTATTGCTATATATTATTATTATTGTCATATATATAAATATATATGGTTATTGTTACAGCGTTGTTGCTACAGCATATTATTAGCTATTGGTTACAGCGAATATATATAGAAGAAGGTTATATATATTGCTGTTATTGGGTTATTGCTTGCAGCATACATACAGCAGTTATGGCTACTACTACTGCTGCTGCTGCCATACATGGTTACTGCTCTGAATCACCACCCAACAGCCTGATATACAGCTACTGGTACATATGTTGGCTAATAGATGGCTGGGATATGGCTATATATGCTGGCTGGTGTTGTTGGCATACACATGGAGCAAGGTTGCAGCATAGCGCATAGCAGCATATATAGCTATAGTTGCTGTTGCTGGCTGCTGGGCTGGTTGTTGTTGCTGAGCCTGGATACAGTTGGCTGGCTGCTGGTTGCTGCTACAGCATATTGCGCAGCAAAGCAGCAGCGAAGGGCAGCTACAGCAGCAGCGGGCGGCGTTGCTGGCATACGCTGGTTGGCATATAGTTGTTGGCATATACAAGCAAGGTTGGGTTATTGGTGCGCAGTATATATACATATATGTTAGCTGTTGCTGTTGCTGGCGTTGCTAAGTATATACTATAAGGCTGCTATATCCCCACCACCGTGCGAAAATAACCATTTTTACCAGACTTTGGTCTGGCTTCGAACCGGCTCGCTGCTCCGCCTCAGTTCTCCAGCTCCGGTTTATGCCCACGAAAATTGCTGAGCACTTCTTTTGGTAATATTTTTCAATTCCAAAAAATATTTCTTGGAAAAATTATACCAATGCTTCCGCTCCGGATCCGGCTCCTCGACTAAGGATTCTGCACTATTTGAAAATTGGGTTCAGCACTTTTTTGGCAATAAATTTTCATCCAAAAATATTCTGCTAATGCCAAGATCCGACCAGACTCTTGCTCCCGCATCGGGCTCCTGGTTCCGCTCCGGCCCGGCCCGCCCCGCCCGACTAGTTTCTTGCACTAGTTGTAATCCAGCACTTGGTAATATATATTTTTTACCCAAAAATATTTAAAAATTTATATCCAACATCCGGCTCCGGCTCCGGCTCGGCCCGGCCCGGCCCGGCCCGGCCCGGCCCGACTAAGATTTCTGCACTATTGTAAATTGTCCAGCGAACTTCTTTCGTAATATATTTTCACCTAAAAAATATTTTTTGAAGAATTTATATCCAGCATCCGGTTCCGGCTCCGGCGCTCCGGCTCCGACTAAGGTTCCTGCACCATTTGTAAATTTTTCAGCCTTTTGCACAGGCGCTTTTCACCTCTAAAAATATATTGTTTGAAAATTTATATTCAGCATCCGGTTCCGGCCCAGCCCGGCCCTGCTCCTGCTCCGGCTCCGATTAAGGTTTCTGCACTATTTGTAAATTGTCCAGCACTTCTTTTGGAAATAAAGTTTTTGAAATAGAGCTGCAGCGTGGGAAACTTGTTTACCCAAGCTCCGGATCCGGCTCCTGCTCCGGCTCCGGCCCGGCTCCGGCTCCGACTAAGGTTTCTTCCACCAAATGAAAATTGTTCAGCACTTTAATAACAATTTTTTTTTACCTAGGAAAAGATTTCTTGATAAAAATATGATCCAGGATCCACCCCTCCGCCTCCAACTCCGGTTCGGCGGTTCGGCTCCGGTCTGGTTCCGCCCGACTAAGGTTTCAACTATTTGAAAATTCGCCTCAGCACTTCTTTGGTAATATATTTTTTACCTAAAAATATTCTTGAAAAAATTTATGCCCAGTCCGGCTCCGGCTCCGACTCGGCTCCTCGGCCCGGCCCGGCTCCGGCTGTTTTTGCAGACTATTGAAAATTGTCCAGTGCTTGTTTTTGCAATATATTTGTATACTCCAAAAATATTTTTGAAAAATTAAATAAGGCCCGGCCCGGCCCGGCCCGGCCCGGCTCCGCTCCGGCTCCGGCCCGGCTCCGGCCCGCTCCGGCTAAGGTTTCTACACCATTTGAAATTGTCCAGCACTTCTTTGGCAATATATTATCACCCAAAGAAATATTTATTGAAAAATTATACACAGAACTGGTTCGGCTCCGGTCCCGTTTCTCGACCAAGGTTTCTCCAACCATTTGAAAATTGATCAGTACTTTTGGTAACAAATTTTTTTTACCCTAAAAAAAAAAAAAATATTATACCTAGGATCCACCTCCGGCTCCGATTCCGGCTCCGGCTCAAGCCAGCTCCGGCTCCGACTTCGACTTCACCTATTTTACCGAGTAAAAGCTGGAGCCTGGGTTGGAAATTGCAAAACAAAAAAAACAAAAATTCTCTGTTATTAAAAATAAACATTTTTGATCCCGAACCTGAATTCGTAATTTCTGATCAATTGGAATTTTTTTAAGTTCGACACCTCTAAATAAATTTCTGGCCTAAAAACCATTTAGAATTTCCAAAAAATAATTACACCATGATGTTCAGGAGGAATTTTTCTACTAATTTAGATAATAAAAAAAAGGGAAAATTTTGAGTTTGCCTTCAAAAAGTAGGGGGTCTAGTTATGAAGTCTCCCCTTAACAGTTGTTTCAGTTACATAGGGCCTTATTCTTCCTTGTATGGAGTACTGTACTCACATTTGGGGGGCTCCGGCTCCAAACTTCTATTGGATAGGGTTGAATCTAAAGCTAAGAACTAATAAACTGTCCCCATCTTTCAAACTCCCTTCACCCTCTATCTCTGCGACGTAACGTTGGCCCACTATCTCTTTTCTGTAGGTACTACAGCGGCATATGTTCGGGGGAGTTAGCCTCTCACATTTTACCACCCTTTCGTAGTCCTCGTATCACAAGGGGTGCCGCCTTCCTCTCGCATGGATATTGTGTGAGTGTTGAAAGCCCCAGACGTTCGTTGTGGTGCCTCTTTCTTTCCTACTACTTCTATTCTGTGGAACTCCTTACCTTCTCCTGTTTTTTCAGTTGTATTTAATCTTCCCATCTTTATAGCCCACGTCTGCGCTCACCTGAGAGATTTGAGTTAAGCTTGGGCTTTTGTGGGCTTTTCTATATTTTATTTTCTGCCCCCTCCTTGAAAAGGGGCCAGCTCGTGAGTGGTAGTGAACTGTAATATATATATATATTGGTTATGTTGGTGCTAAGGTTAGCATGTTTTTAGCATATATATAGCATATATTGTTACTGGTATATATATATATATATATATGTTACATATATATGTTGTTGGTTACAGCAGTTACAGCAGCAGTATATATATATATATATATATATATATAAGTTATATTAGGGAGCGATTGGGCCTGAAATTTCGCCGGAAGGGCCGGGCCGGGTCGGGGCCGCTCTAATTCACCGTGCCGGGGCCGGGTTAGCTAAAAATTAGAAATGTAAGTCAAAAACACTGAAAGTCTTTAAACTTAGGATGAAAATTAAATATAATTTCAATTAATTAATAATTTAAATTATAAAAAATACATTTAATTAATTCAATTAAATAAATATTTTCGAAAGAAATTTTTAGAAAATAATTGATTTTCTAGATGAATAAGTTGTATTAAATATAGCATAGGCAGAAGGTTAAGAAGAAGGTTGTTGTTGCTGCTGCTGCTAAGGCTGTTGCTGCTGGCTGCTGCGCCAGCATGTTGCTGCTGGCAAGGCTGTTGCTGCTAAGGTTACAAAGAGCAGCAAAGGGAAGAAGAAGCAAGGGAAGCAGCAAAGCAGCAGCAGCTGGCGTGGCGCATGTTGGGCTGCTGTTGTGCAAATAGCAGATATATGTTATGCTGCTATATGGGCTATTGGTTGCTGCTGGAGCAGAGCAGCAGCAGCAGGCATATGCAGCAGTATGCAGCATAGCTGTTGGCATGTTGTTGCTGCTGCTACTGTTGTTACTGGTGTTGTTACAAGTTATATGATATATTATTATTGGGCTAGGCGGCGTGGTTGTTGGCTGCTACTACATATATATACTGCATGCAAAACCACTGTCGGTTGTGCGAAAGCAGAAACTGGGGCTGATTTGTCTCCTCTCATCGTGAACCGTTTCTACAATATAAAACACAAAACAGTGTGTCATTGAAGCTTAAAAGTGAAAAAGCTTAGTGTCAACATACTCCTTTTAGTACCAAAGAGCAGCGATATCAGCTGAAATTTCTACGCAGCGTAGAAATAGGTGTGATCACCTGGTCTTAGCACGCCTGTAACATCAGATTTTCTAGCGGCCGTAATAGCACTACTGCACCCATGTTGGTCGACTCGCTTTAAGGTCTTTAAAAGCCCATTATAAATCATTGCACATATAACAAGGAATGTTGTAAACACCTCCCATGGCTTCTCGTTTTGTGGTATTATTAGTAATTAAGATTCTTGAAAGTGTATCAGAAAACTGAAAATTAAATTAATATTAAATAAATGTTTAAATATAAATTTAAGTTCAAGAAGTTGGGGTGAAGAATAACTTTAACATTTTCCATGACAAAGGGAGAGCAGTCCTAGAAAACTAGAGTAGGCATGTTTATATTTACGTTTAATTAAAAAAAGGGGATTGGAAAAGTTTGAAAATAAATATTTTTTTAATTAAACGTATTTTGGAAAACTTTAAAGACCTTAAAAACGAGAATTGACCAACATATGGGTGAAGTCAGGAGAGGCAATGAAAGTAGTGCTGTATTTATCATTTATCACAAGAAGATCATGTTATTAATTGAAATGGTGCAGAATTTGTTTCGTTTCAAAGATAAAAACTTAAATCAATTGATTGAGTCCTTTTTCATTTCAAAAAGTAATTGTAACATTTCAGAAGGATTTTCAATTTATCCAATCACAAAAAAGATTTATATCAGATCATATTAAGTATACCTTTGAAATAATTAATATTTTTGGATACTAGATAATAAAAAAGGGAATAAGACGTCAATTCGTCGTCGTCCTTTGAATTTCTTATTATTTTTTATTTTTTATTCAATATTTTTTATATTTTGTGTTTTAATAATTTTTGTAAAATTTTAGTTCTGATGAGGGGACCATGATATAAGTCCCGAAACGTAAACTTTATTTCGTTTAGTTATTTTTCTTCTTAAGATTCTCCTTTACTTATTTTTAAGTGGTTTTAAAAATATTTTAATATTTACAGAGCTTGAGTGTTGAATTAGAGCTCTAGCTGAAATTCTAAATATATATATATATATATATATATATATATATATATATAGTATATTATTATATATATATAAGTCATATATATATAATATATATGGTATATAAATATATATATATATATATTAATTCACTAAAAAAATACTTGAAAGAGATTTTGGAAAATATTTGATTTTCTTTGAAGATATTTACTTTTAAATAAATAAATACACTAATATTTTTAACAATTATATATATTTATTTCCTTTTCCGAATTGGTTTGATATTCAAATTTCGAATATTTTTATGTCAAAAACTCGGAAAAATTATAACTTGGCCTCAATTTTAATTTGAAATCATAGTAAATACCAAAGAAAAATTATTATATTTTAGGTATGTTTATATTTTTTGCACAATTTATAACAAAAGAGTAATGGAATTAAAATAATTATTTTTATTTTCTTTTTGTTTAATTTTAACCCCTATTATTTAAGTGTACTTACCAACCCCGAGAAAACCCCGGTTTTTCCTGATTTGGCCAGCCCTGGTCGGTTCCTAATAGGCATATATATATAGCATATATGAGAGAGCAGCAGCAGCAGCAGCAGCATATAGCATAGCAATACATACAGCGCTGAAGGCTATATTGGTTACTATTGTTGGCTGGTTACTGCGAGCTGATAGTAGTTGGTTATATATGTTGCTGCTGGTTATTATTACAGCAGTTATATATATATGCATATATTACAGCAGCCATACAGTTGGAAGCATAGCGATATTGCTGGTTGCTGGCTGCTGGTTACAAGGTTGGCTACAGAGCGGCGCTATTATTGCCTACGCTGCTGCTGCTGGAAGGCTGCCGCTGCTGCTGGCTGGCTGGCTAAGCTGCCGCATACGTATGTTGAGTTGAAGCAAGCATAGCATATGTGAAGCATAGATAGCTACATACATACACTGGTTGTTACATTGCTGGCTTCATAGTTGGCTGGCTGTTACAGCTGCTGGCTGTTGTTGCTGGCTGCTGCTGTTGGCTATTACATGTTATTAATGAGTTACAAGTATATGGTTATACATATGTTGTTGGCGCATATATAGCAGCAGTAGCGTATGCGCTGGTTGCTGCATGGCTGTTTATATATATATATATACAGTTCTCTGATTGATAACCAATGAGCTTACTAAGATTGCCTACTGTTTAAGGGGCATGTAGATAACACATTTACTGGTTCAATATTTCAGTCGAACTGCCGAAGCGCGTTATTGGTGTTTTGAGTTCTAGATGGAATAATAATAATAATAATCATAATAATAATAATAATAATAATAATAATAATAATAATAATAATAATAATAATAATAATAATAATAATAATAATAATAATAATAATAATAATAATAATAATAATAATAATAATAATAATAATATGTTTGTGTATGCGAAAAAAATAATATTTTGTTTGGTTGTTTATAGTAATGATTGAGATTGTTATATTAACAGCGATCGTAAGTTGAATCTTTAAATGTTAATTACTTTACCGATGAAAAGCAGATAAATTTGTTAATGAAAGCAGTTAATTCGTACGTAAGGTATGTTATATATGTTATGGTGCGTTATGATCTTAGTTCAGGTAGTGTCATGTTAGCTTTAATGATATGAAACTTTGTTAGGGTAGCATTTATTCGTTGATCAGGGTGATAGATAGGTTAGGGCCAGTGGTGCAAAGTGTAAATCTTAATAGTTTAGAAACTTTCAAAAGGAGCAAGACCCGCCCATTATTATCACGTTATATTAAAAATATAAATAGTTTTAGAAGATATATATATATATATATATATAATATATGATATATATATATATATTATATATATATATAAAGTATATATATATAATATATATATAAATAAAATTATAGATATATAACATACATATATAATAAGTAATGAATAAAAATATAAATATATATAAAATAAATATATATATATATATTAATAATAATAATAAAATATAATATAATAATATAAAGGATAAAATATATATAAATATATATGTAATAATAGTAATATATAATATACTAAGTATATATAATATATATAATAATAATATATATAAATAAATAATATAATATAAATAAATATAATCAATATAAAATATAAATATAAAACTATAATAATATATACAAATATATAATATATATCATTGATCATGATAGAGCATTCTGCCCTATAAGGGAACTATAAGGTAAGTCTATGTGTGGTACCGCTTGACATATCTAGGTTCTGACAGGGATATGGACAACGCATACGCTTACTTCTCATAAGCTAACCTTCCTTTGAGATTTCCTACCTTCGCTTATGCTTACTCTTGTCTATAATTTTTCTATATGCAGATGACGTTCAATTCAACTCTTGTGGTGAAAGACAAACACTCTTTACTCCTTTACTCCTTTCTTGTTATAATTGTATAGGATTTGACCTCTAGGTTCTAGCTATTTATCTCCACCCTTTATTTCCTAATTATTTCTATTTACGGAAAAAAAATACCCCCACTCTTCATATAAGGCTGGACTATCTACACCCTATTGTATCACTCTTACCCTGCGACCCTGAGAAGTCAACCTACTCATAATCTACCAAACAACACTCTACATCATTTTCCCAAACATGATCTCACTCCTAGATCTCGTGTAATATCACCCGATTTTCCTCCTCAGTGCGATATAGCAGTTTCAAAATCAATATACTATACCGAATATAGTCGGAAAAAAAATTCATTATAAGTTAGGCTAAACCACAGACAAAAATTCTGTAAGAAGATTCAAACTCTTATAAAAAACTAAGAACTATAATTATCAAATATCCTCCCTTCTCATCTAAAAAAAACAAAGCCTACCCAACCTATCCTAAACTTCCTTCGAACGGGCAATCAAAAGGTCCTCAACATAAGTAAAGCGAACATAAATATAAATTGACCAACAACCGCTGAACATAAATAGTGAATTGTCTTGCAGACTCATATCAAATCAAAAAAACAATCCGCCATAATCGTAAAACTGGAAGAAATAACTCTGAAAGCTGAGAACCATTCTGTTCAGATATCGCGTGAAATAATTATCTATCACTGCTCAGTTACTCCATTAATATAAAAAGTCATTAGTCTCCAAACGCCCCTGTATTGGAAAAAGAATATATGTACATAACACATTTTGGGGTGGATCCCGGTTCCACCCTCCTTTCTTGGATTCAGCAAACCAAGCCCAAAAGTTGAAAGGCCTAAGGCTTAAGAAGAACTAAAATAAAAAAATCGTCCAAATTACTTTCTAGATTCTACTTGAAACACACATTTCTCTGCGAGATGATATATAGTGCCCAATCTCTTTTATTAGGTATTACACCGCAGTGCTCAGAGACTTAATTGATCTCCCAAATTTCCCAACCACTGCGCATCGCCCTCCCGCTAAAACAAGAAGGCTGCCCAATATACTCTCACCAATTGCCCCACTAGTTGCTCGTGAAAAATATTGCCACACCTTCTCAAAGTGCCAGTACCACTTCACTCCGAATATGTGGAAAATGACCATCCAAATCTTAATTAACAGCCACAATATTGTTTTGGAAATCTGAACTAATTGCCCTCATCCATTTTCCTGCAGCGGTAATATTCCTCCTTTTAAATATGATTCTCGCGTCTACGAACCCACCTGAGGGAATTGAATTAGACAAGGGACTGGGTGAATTTACTTTCCTTTATTTTATTTTTTCTTTTCATTTTTTTTTTTTCTTTTGCTATTTTTGTTTTGCCCTCTTTGGAAAAGGACCTGTCCGTGAAGTTGTGGCATCGAATGTAATAAAATATAAACTAAATATATTATATTAATAAATATAATATAATATATATATATATATATATATAATATTATATATAAAATTAAATATATAGAAATAAACATAAATAAGAATAATAAATATAAATATATAAAATATAGATAAATTACTGGATTTCCGATTAGTAGGTACGTCAGTCCTAATGAAAAATAAATGTGGCTCGCCAATAAAAATTATAGAAAAATTTTTTAATTTCCGCTCGCGATTAGACTCAAGGAATTAGAGCACCACTGAGGTATAGGGCGTATGAGCAAAAAATTTTTTTAGTTATATAGTTTAAATATATAAACAATGTTGAAATTAAACGACTGAATATATACAAGATATACATGATATGGAAAAAAAGTACAGAGTTATAGTGAAGTTAATTGCCATGACAATGAATAGAACTACTTTACTAGTTGATATATCCCTTAAGATTGATTAACTTTGTCCAATATTAGCAGAATTTATTAGATAACAGCCAGTACTATTGTTAAGGTATGTTAATGTTTCTTAGTTTATAAAAAGGTGATATTATGTAGACTTATTAACTGATGCTAAAAAACTTTGTATACAAAACGCCTATCGTTCTCACATTTAAACTTAGATTAGGTCAAGCGTACGTTAGTTAGGTTTAGGTTCACTGACAAAATAGCTTGTTTTTTTTCTCATACCATATTACTATGTTAAGATGATACAAAAACATTACAAACATTGATAATATGCCACCCACCAGCCCCCCCCACCCACACCCACAACCAAAACAACCCCCCCCCCAACCCACACCACCGACCTAAGTTAGACGATATGAAATCTCGGCAAAAAACAAAAGGGATTTCATGACTTTGGCTTTCAGGCTGAATGATAATAACTTCAAAAACCTCATATACACACTGTCGAATAAGCTCAGCAACCAACAAAGTAGTTGCTAACCTCTCACGCATTATTCAATAATGCGTAAGTATGTCTAGCGTTATCGTTATGCTTCTTTAGCTCTAAAGAAGTATAATGTTACCAGGCCATGTTAGTGTTAAGTCTATAGCTCCGAGCACGAATTCAAACACGCTGTTAGAAATAATATACAGGTCTCTATCTTCTTGCGCACCGTAACTAATCTCCCCAAAACACCCCCAACCTGCCACCCACTCAACCACCACACAAAAACACCAACAAATAAACAACCAACCCACACAAAAATCCAACAAATCCAGACAAACCCGCAAACCCAAAACCCCCCCAATAAAAACAGACCACCACACAAAACTAAGACAAAACCCAAACCAACACACACCTACCAAACCCAACCCAAAAACAACCCAAACCAAGACCCCCACACCTAGACCACCGCCCCCAAAACCAAACCACCACAACTAAACCCCAACCACCCACGCCCACATAACGAAATCCCCACCAGCCCACCAAAACCCACCCCACCCCCAAAACAAAAAACAAAACCCCCCAACCCAGAACGCAAAAAACCCAGATAATTCCTAATTTCTCAACCAAAAGAGAATTCAGACTGAATAATCAGAAGAACATACATTCCAAATCTGAAACACTAAAAAACATCCAATATATCATATATAAACAAAATTCTATTCTCCACAAATGCTTTTACTGTAAACGAAAAACTTAAAATTTTAAATATCCATATATAACCATAAAATACTTAAACCAAAAACACTGAATCATCCATTATTCTTCTCTTGACACTATCAAAAATTGCTTGATTAATGATTTTACTAAAGTTTCACATAATCTTTGAATTTATCTACTTCCCATCTTGCTTCCTCCCTTCTAATTATAATAATTGTCTTTCCCTCCCCATCCTAAAATACCCAAATTCATTATTACTATTAAATTTGTTCTCTTACGTAATCTTTGAGTTATCTAAACAATCCATCTTATTTTCCCACCCCAAAACTTCCACACACCTACTTTTTTGAATTAAAAATATAGGAGAAAGTCATATAGTAACAATTATAAAGATAATTGTATATATTCCAGAAAGTTAAAATATAAAGTGTTGGTAAAATGAAATTATAAGTATAATCATCATTTATTATTAGTTTAATTAAGCACTCTTATCATTACCAAAAAGGAAAACACTGACTAAAAATAAAACATTAACGATGCGTTGGTCTTAGCCATGCTTTTTAAACAGATCAATAAACATATCACTAATATATAAAAATAATATGATATAAAATATAATAATAACTATACCTATAACGATACTTATAAAAAAACTCAGTATATAATAGTAATATAAAAAGGAGAATTGAAATAGGAACCACAATGGGATAATTCGAGCACTTAGATGAAAACTATAATAAAAGAATAATAAACAAAGACTATAAAACTAAAAAACAAAATAAAAATAATCATAATAATAAACAATGTGCCATGATGGGCACAAAAGTACCATGAAAATGCGATTGAGGCAGATACCGATACATTCCCGGATACACTTCGACCCCTAAAGATAGCACCCATTGGGCCAAAAAACAAAAAAAGAAAGAAAACAAACACCCAACCGAAACACCGATACTCCCCACAAACCAATATCAACTCTAATGTGAACAGCGTGTGGAGCGATACCGATACTCCGGTACTGTATCGCCGGATACATCAGAACTACATCGATACAAATATAAATCTCCATTCAACTACCCTTAAAGCGGAACACAAAATAACAATGATAAATGGCAATTTCAATAAAAAATAGTCTATTAATAGTAGTAATGAACGCAGAAGAATATAATACTAAAGCTCTAAACCTACTTGGAGATACCATACTTCTAGAAATAATCAACTTACACCAACTATATATATAAATACCTCCACTACCCATACTATCACTATGTTATAAATACCATAACCTAACCCCTAAGAGTATTATACCTCATATATATAGTAAACATAAACGACCCACACCACACCCATAAATATTAATAATTTCCCAAAAAAAATAGTAGTATAAAATAAAAAGCTATTATAAAAATAAAATAGAATATAGGACTCATAGAGCATATAATGTACAAATATATCAATGGCGGTAGTTAAAGGAAGACCTAGGTCATGACACGCGTAAGGCACTTGCACCTATCTTATTTTTAAGAAACAACACCTTAATAATTAAGAACAAGCCAAAAAAAAAAAAAAAGTAAAAAAAAAATATAAAAATATAGTAAATAAAAATATAAATAAGAAACAAACTACCAAAATTATATCATATCAAAATCTTAAAGAAATAAATAAAAACCAAAAAATAGAACAAGGATATTTATGCTTTAGCCTCTCAATCCACTGCAACACACATTAACTTTTTACCATTAACGCACAAATTACGGCGTAGCGAAAATGAAAAATTAACAATATATCCTCATGCCTCTTCAATAACCCACTCATCAAAGGGAAGCAAGGCCGCCTCTCGCTCGTTGTCACTCCTCCGATAAGTTGCCAACTCAAATAGTTTTTATTTGGTTACAACCTCTCCTTCATTTAAGGAAAACCACCTCGTGTCGCTTGCACATCCTTCTCACACTTATTAATAACTATTTACAATTCATTCTCCTGCACGTTGAACCCCATTAACTATGTAGAAACCTGAAACTGGACCAGTTATGTTGATTATTTACAACCTCCCAAAAAACACCAACATATATAGAAATCAACAATAATTTGATCAGGCATTAAGCACGAGAAATCTCATAAAAAGCATAATTAAAAAAGCCCCTAACGAAGAAGTTGACGAAAAACGCCAGATTATGAGAAGGCTAATTAGACTGCCCCTGTATTTTTCCTTATGGTCACAACAAAGAAAAAAATAGTATATAAATAATGAGTATATATATAATAAAAAAAATAAATAAATATAATATATATATATATAATATCAATATATAATATATATATATAATATAATATAATATATATATACATGAAATATAAATTATAATATATATAATAAAATATATAATAAATAATATATAATAATAATAATAAATATATAAGACTTAAATATTTTTACCCAAAAATATAGCTATATATAACCAGTACCATACATAATAATACAATCAAAAACAAAAAAAAAAAAAAAAATAAATTAATAGAAAAATAAAAAATAAAAAAATAAAATATAAATAATATAAATAAAATAAAAATCATCGCTCCACAAACACACCATATTAAGATGAAAACATAACTAAGATACCACAACTATGAAATATATATATATAAGTATACTACTACTACTCAATACCACATACTAATATACTACACACCATATACGATATAAATAAAAAATAAATATAATAATATACCTAACCCTACATAACTATTAAAATACAACCCCCCCCTATATAGTACCTATATCAACAAATAACAATATATATTATATATAAAATACTAAAAACATACCTTCACTCCACCCTAAATATATATAAAAAATAAATAAAGTAAAATATAATAATAAACTAATAATAATATAAAGATATAATATAAATACCCTAATAAAACAATAACCGTATAAATACTATTACTAATACTAATATTAAACTAATAACACATAATAAATATAATATATATATATACTACTATATAAAACTAAATATAATAAAACATAATAATATAATATAAAATCATATAATTATATGATTAAAAAGTGAAATAAACAATTAGAAAGGCAATATATTCAATATAATTAAAATTTGTAATAGGAATAAAAGAGTGTATCTTAATTAAAATCGCGAGAGTTATATTTATGCATAAATCCATTAGTAGAGTATAAATCGCGTAATATGCACAAGTATGGCAGAATTTCTACATAAAAAACACCTACCCAGAATTTTCCAAATAAAAACACGTGTAGTCGATGCTGCAAAATTGAGCATTCTATGGCAGAAATATAATAAAAAATGTAGTTGCAAATTAGAAATACCGTCATTCATACAATCCAAAACGAATATGCTTCCTAAGCAAATGCCTAAGTGCGAAAGATATTTGCAAAAGCATATTGTGTCAGCGAAGAGAGAATAAAGTATACTACCAATAGTTAGTTGTAATACGTTACAGAAAAGAACGAAAAAGAAAGGGCGGTGGAAACACACGCACCAGTAGTAAAAATCTAATCCATGAACAGGGCCACCTCCAATAGCTCATTTATGTGTCCAATATTTAATATTAACAATTAACTACTTAATAAATGATCAACCAAACTAAAGATTAATGAATTTTCGAAAAAAGGATAATTATGAACACAACAATACTAACTGTAATGGCGGATCGGATATTTCCAGAGTATAAAATCGGAACAACAGTCACGAAGAGCACTTAACGAAGAATAATAATCGTATTTCTTAGCAACAGCTAATTGATAAAATTGTAAACATCCAAGATAACACGTAAAATAGCACTAAAATAATATGTATAAACAACCCAGGAACTGACGGAAATGGTTGAGGCGTTTTTAATTCTTGAAGACAAGAATGCCCACAGATCTACGGAGGTGTATAGACGGAGATAAATCCAGATCGTTTGGAACCGCATTCCACAATAATGCTACAGATTAGTACAAACAGTCTTTCAAAGAAAATAAAGGTTCGACCAAAACTTCACCATCTCAACTACCCAAGTCAAAACACTTCCACCCGTAACCCATTGACATGGAGAGTTTGAAACCTTTCTAATATGACTATTAAACCAACGGAACACAACCAACAACCTATTACGGCAGACAGAACGATACGAAGTAGCAATAACTACGATATGCTTTAAACAACAATTTTCACCAATCCCCTACAGCGACCATTGGGCACAAAGGGTGCCCTCGCGCATCACCTGAGGCTATACCCAGAGAACGAAATTGGTAAAAAAATAGTAGTCGTAGTCCAAATGGAAAACAAAATGTCCCTCACCATCGCAATTTGGACAAAATCCACACTTGACGCAGCTCACAGCGAACTCTTATGTAAGAACGCCGGATCACCGCCAAGCCTCTACCCAAAACCATAAATCTGGCACGATTAATGGGTAGGACACATTCTCGGAATACTGGACCCCGAAGGAGAAAAAAAACACCAGAAAACACCTATCCCAACACCCCATACAACACGCCGACCCTCGCGTAATCTTACTCCATAAAAAATGATAGTTACGTGTCGAAACTACTACAATAAAAAAACAAAAGTATTACTTGATCGAGACCCCCACAAAATTTTAACATAAAGCAAACCTAGATAGCGAAATGAAACAAGAATTCTGAGACACAACTACCCTATTGATACAAGGACCATATACTCTAGAGAAACCCACATACCAAATTACAGAAATACGCTCCAAAAAATATCAAACTACCACCGCCCAGCACAAACAGCAAGAGCTGCCACCCAACCAAAAACCAACAATGATAAAAAACCACCTCCATTAAACGTACCACACACCCCGACGTAAAAGAAGGCGACAAACCAGAGAACCAATAGGGCCAACCTATTCCTATAGGCCTCCTGAATCCACACGGCCAACCCCTTACACCCTCAACCTGGTAAAAACACCCAAACAAGTATTACCTGTGGGGACTACACTAAGAGAGACCTCAAGCTGAATCAAATCACGACTGAAGTTAACCACAAACACGATAGAAAAACCATCAATGAATTCAATAATACCTCCCACTTAACGCTGAATCACTCCACGCTTGTCCGATAGTCGACACGAAAAATAACTACAACCCATTACGCCGCAACCCAACTGACAAAGACGGTACTGGCCAAATCAGACGAGGCAAAAACCTCGAACACAAATTCTATGCATAATGCGGCAATAAACCCCAAGACCGCCAACAACCTTAATACGCAACCCCGCACCCGCCGACATACAAATATGAATGTAATACCCATGCATATACGAAACACTGAAAGAATGTACTACATAAATCAAACAAAACACGAAGCAATAACCTAAACCAGGACAAAGGCAAATTCAATAACTATAACACGAAACCAAATAACTAAATATAGTATGGAACTGTACATAACACGGACTAGTGTTCCAAAAGTTATAATAACACCATTAATAACCTGTATACATTACACTAAACTGATAACCATCCCGTAACTAACATAACTTAATAAACTACCTAAATTACAAACGCTGACGCCTGATATGGAGGATTTCGCGCATCATTCACAGTATTCTCAGTAATACCGTATTACCAAACTCACAACATTCTGTTTCCCAATAACTATATGACGCAGCAGCAACCGTATATTTCGCCCGTGTATTGAGAACCAACCGGTAATAACCAAATCACCTTGAATATCCACCCGCAGACCGAACACCCAAAGCCAGCTGTACCTGATAAAATAGAACCCTAAATAATTTTTGCACCCCAAACACCCCTAAAAAAAACTGCAAATATCTCCCAAAATATAACAGACAACCACAACCCCCAAGCGTTTCCACTGAAAAAATTCGAAGGTTCACATGAAGAGCAATCTCAGCAATACGACGAGACCCTCTTAACCTAACCCTCCACACCAGTATTCCCCTAAAACCCTATCTAGACCATCAACATTACAACAGAACCCATAATACCGTTGATAAATATAGCACCCCACCCACCCTTAATCTGAGACCAAACACACACACATACACAGCACACACACACACACCACACACAACACACCACACACAAACATATATATAATATATTAAATATATATATATATACTATATATATATATACAGCCCCCTAAAACAACACTAATCCATAAAACAGCAAACTATATATAATAACCTTATATAAACCTAATAAATAACCCTAAACAACCAAACAGCCCAAATCACCAGACCTAAATATATATATATGAGACCTAGTTGTGTACCTATAGACAAGAAAAGGTCACCCTTTCCCCTTGCGAAATATTAAAAAACCCAAAATAAGTAGAAACATCTGCAATAGACCCCAGACCAAATCTATAAATAACCAGATCCTGCACAAAAACAAATAAAAACACAAAACAAAACTACAATATAGAACACTTTAGATGCTCCAAATTGAATGCATGCACGATGAAACCGCAAGGCTAAATGAAATGCATCAGTTATAATAACAGGGAGCTTCCAACACCCACGTGCACCCAACCGAACACCGTGAGTGTTGGAAAAATAAAATAAAAATAAATACTCTTCATTCTTTACGTACAAAAAGCGAAATATTATAAAGCAAAATTACCATAATTAAATTTAGAGCAAATTGAACAAAAGACATATCACACATGTATTAGTCATGACCACGTCATGAAATCTTTTCAGACAACATTTTTATCAGGCCTCAATTATTCTAAATAAATAATTTTAAAACTAATCTCCGTTTAATTGAAATCCATTTACAACTTTTCTAGAAGTTGACCCATGAAAAAATCAGACTGATAAATCACCGTAGGTGTCTAAACAATCATAAATTAGATAAAACTTACAGCCTCCGATATTTATAAACTATGATATTTGGAGGACCAATACCCATTATCTTTCAAAATAATAAATATAATCACACAACCACCAAAAGTTCTCCCAAAGACATAATAAATAATAAATATAATTATTTCAACTAACTTTCTATTAAAAAAAACAAAATTTAAAAAATTTTAAAAAAAAACACAAACAAAACAAGTACCTAATAACCAACAGACCCAATAGCGCACAATGACTATACCACCAAAAAATGTATCGAATAAAAAGTACCGAATGATTTTTCGGATACCGAGTTACACAAAAACTCATTAGAATGGGCCGATACCGTTACATCGGTACTTATTCAAGAAAGGAAGAGGGCGATACCGTATCAGGAATACAAAAAAAAAAGTATCGCCAAACCCACTACTTAAGGCGAGGAGCTACCCCTCGAAGCCATTAACTCGGAGTACAGCACAAACCCTATATATATAAAAAAAATACTAAAAAAAAAAAATATTACTTAAATAACCTATATACATATATATATATATAAACACAATATAAAATATGTTAGTAAATATATAAATACCTCCAATAAAAAATAATATATATATCAAACAACATATATACCTAATAATACTATATATGATATATATATAATATATATATATATCATATGTCTAATATATATATATATAATATATAAAAAAAAAATACATACCTTATAAAATAAATATTATAAATAAATTACAAACTATATAATCCAATAATAAAAAAATAACACCAAAAACACATACTATAAAAAAAAATAAACCTAACACATAAATAATATAATATAATAACATATATATATATAATACTAATAATAAACTAATACTAAAAAACCAAATATAAAATATAAACTACAAAATATTACATAGCTATAAATAAAAAAAAAAAAACAAAAAGTAATAAATATATACATATAAAAATAATAAACAATATATTAATAAATAATATAAAATATTTTTTTTGGCAGAAAATAAACACATAAAAAAAACATATATATATTTTTTTTTTGCCTCTTATACTATTCATATACCATATATATATATATTATATATAACTATATAAATAATAATATAATCACTACTTATACTCTATATACAAATATATAATATAGTATATATATATATACTATAAATAATAAATAATAATAATAATAACTATTTAATAAATAAATATTATATGATTAATCTTCAAACACCAACTTAAATAATTAACAACATGTACTACTTGCCTTTATATCAGCAGGTAAAAATCCTTAAGAACTATATGTAAATCTCTACTCTTGAAATTAACGCAACTCATTTACAGATTAAAAAAAAACAAAAAAAAAAAACCAAAAAAAAAAAAAAAAAAAAAAAAAAATAGATCTCACTCAATTAAAGCGCATTTACAGCATCAAACATTAATTTCAAAATGACATGGAGTCAAATCTCAAATTCATCTATAAGCTGTTGCTTCATCGAACATATTTAGTAGAGTGTGCTGATGCGTAAATAAACATAAAAAAGGTGTTATGCTAATGAATCCCTGACGTATCATATGAACAGCACATAAGACTCATACTATTACTAATACTATACTGTAATATACTCTCAAATCTTA
>JABUQX010126877.1:12500-18094 GCA_015478945.1 Trachelipus rathkii | reverse complement strand
ACACCCTAGAGTCGCCGGTCTGATATATATAATATATATAATATATATTAATATATATATATATATTATATTATATATGATATTATAATATATATATATATATATAATAATCTATATATATATTATTTAAACTATAATTGAACATTGATCGCTTCATTTGACGGTAGAAAAGGTAGCAGAGGCTTTAATGTCTCTTTCTTCCGAAGAAAAAGAAAGAACGAAAGAGCGAGAACTGCTTGTTATTCGCCCTTTACTCACATCATAGAGAGAGAATTTCTTATTCCATAAAGCGAAAGGGGAACATATTTCCTATACTCATATATATATATATATATATATATATATACTATATTATATATATATATATATCTATATATATTATATATATATATATATATATATAATATATATATATATATAGAGAGAGAGAGACGAGAGAGAGAAGAGAGATATAGGATCGTCTTTTTAAGTGTTTTCTTTTTTGGGGGGAGCGGGAAACAGCCCCCTACCCTCTAACAATATAATATCGTAGCTGGATAGCGCTCTATCCGTCCTGTCCTATCCTACCGTCTCCAGCCTCGCCTCATTACTTGTCATTTTTCGTTTTCTTTAAATTTTACTCGTAGTCCGAATCTATGAAGAATACACCATAAGAGATCTCCCCCTAAATCATTTTCGAATCTGAAAAAGTTATCATCATTTCTGTCTTTCGACAAAAAAAATCATTTTAAGAAATAATTTTTGTTTTAATCCTGATCATGATGAATCATACACTAAAAGACAGATCTGGCCCAAATATTCTAAATATGACATAAAAATGAAAGTAAATTAGACTAAATATTTGAAAATTATAAAAAAAAAACACAGAAAACACACGATGTAAAAGACTTTTATCCTCTCTCTCTCTCTCTCTCTCTCTCTCTCTCTCTATTATATATAATTAATATATAATATATAATATAATATAATATAATAGATATATTTATATATATATATATAATAAACATATATATATATATATATATAATTATATAATATATATATAATTATATCCTCTGGTGGGCAAAGGCGGGAGTCCTACCATTTCCCACCCAGTTTAGGGGAAATTCCCAAGCCGCTATAATTCAAGGCCGACATGCCCAATTATATATATATAAAATAAAAAATAAACAAATAAACTCAAATATACAAATAGATGCAGGGTGCTCAAAAACAATTATTTAAAAAGTATCGGAACATGACGCCTTTGAATTGGAGTTGGCTTGGGAATTTCCCCTAAATAATGATAATATATATATATATATATATATATATAAATATTATATATGATATTATATATATATATATATATATATTATATATATAAATAATATAATATATATATATATATATATATTATATATAAGGATAAAGGCCGAACCACTGTCAACAAAACGCATACATGGGTGATCATTAACAAGCATGGTGTATTCTCAACTTATTCTTAAAACTCGGATTGTCCAATCATCTCAGTAGACTAAAATAAAATTTAAAACTAAAATTAGATATGTATAACGTTAAACAATATATGAAACTAATAAATGAATGATAAAAAATAACAATATAAAATAATACACATAATAAGATGAAGTAAGTGAAATATATGAAAAATACATATTAATTAAAGAAATGACATTAAAAATAATAACCAATCGTATAGGGAATGGACTAAGAAAAAATGACGACTTAGAGTAAGGTGCAAATTTCAGACAAATAAAAATAAAAAAATAAAATAAAATAAATCACCATAATAATAATATAATAATAATAATAATAATAATAATAATATAATATAATAATATAGATAAATCACCATAATAATTAATAATATAATATAATAATAATATATAATAATAATATAACGAAAATGACAACATTCACATTAATAATATAAATAGTAACTCGTTAACCCACCACACTTCCAAAACAAGCCGAGAAGAGCAAGAGTATGCAGAAAGATAAAAGAATCCTAACTGAGTAACGAGATAGTCGAGTTAGTATATCAAATCGGTGTGTAGTTTGGGCACGAGCTTGAAGTATATTTAGAGGGGGACGGAGACTGTGTATAAATAAAGATTCTATGATGCGACCTTATTTTATGGATTTAAAAGGTTTCAGAATGAGAAATTATGTGAAGGATCGGCCGAGATCGACTCTTGGAACCACCCGGGAAACATCAGCAAGTCCGGGACCACTGCGTTCCAAAAACGATCATTCCCATCCTAAACAAATTTCTCAATCTGAGAAACCTTTTAAATCACATAAAGCAAGGTCGCATCATAGAATCCTTTTATTTATACAACAGTCCCAACGTCCAGACCCTCTAAATACACTTTCAAATAGCCATCTCGCCCCAACTTACACGACGGTCTTGAGATACTAACAGGCCCCAAAACTCATCTCAGGTTAACGATCAGGTTTCAATTCTTTTTACGCTTTCTTGACTATTGCGTCTTTGCTTCTCTCGCGTTTGATTCTGGAAAGTGTTGGTGGGTTAACGATGTGTACTATTTACCAATCGGATCTATTCTAATCAGTGAATTTGTTGTTCATTGTTCGTTATTACTTATTATTATATTGAATATATTATTATAATTATTTATTATCATTATAATAGTATTATTATTATTATTATTATTATTATTATTATATGATTATGATTCGCGCCCGCAACGACTATTTTAATTTTATTTTTTATTTATTATTTTTATTCTTGTTGCTTTATTTTCATTTTTTTATTTTTAGTATACCCTATAATTGTTATTATTTTTAATTTGTCATTTCTTAGTCATTAATATGTTATTTTTCATGATTTTTCATTTACTTTTATCTTTATTTATATTTATATATTGTTATTTTTTCATTCATTATATAGTTTCATAGTAGTTATTGTTTACGTTTATAATATCTAATTTTTCAGTTTAATTTTATTTTTAGTCTACTGAGGATGGATTGGTACAATCCGAAACGTTTAGAATAAAGTTGAGAATACGACCATCTTGTTAATATCACCCATGTATGGAGTTTTGTTGGCAGTGTTCGCCTTTATCATTCAAAGATTAGATTCCTAGCAAATCAATATGATTTCTCATATATTTATACTTTAATTTAATATTATATTATATATATATAATATATATATAATATAATATATATATAGCTATAATATATAATAATATATATATATAAATTATATATATATTCCTAAAAAATCGCTTCGTGAATATCATAGAATCTAAAACTTTAGAAGTATAAAAGAGAAAAAAAACTGCAAATTATGCTAAAAGGAAATGGAAGGGAGAGGGTTGCTGCCCCAGATAGGAGAAGAGAGAAAGAGAAAAAAGGAGACTAAGACTGATACCACTGATATATATATATTATAAATAAACTATATAATAAATTATATAATATATATTATATATATTATATAATATATCATTATAAGATATATAATATATTATATATATAGAGAGAAGAGGAGAGAGAGAGAGAGAGAGAGAGAGAGAGAGGAGAGAGAGAGAGAGAAAGAGAGCGAAATGAGCAGCAATATTCTCCCTTCCTCGCCAAACAAATGACACTTACGAACAGTGCATTCAATAAAGTCATTTGGACGTGAGTGCAGTTTGTATTCCAAGCCATCGTTGGCACCGATTAAACTCGAGAAAAGAGCAGTACTTTCTAACCGCGTTTGTAATGATCCTGGCCCTTTGTGACGCTCCTTCCGCCAGCTAATGCTTTTCCAAGGCTATTTAAAAGTCTTTTACAGATTTACATTTTTAGTTCACTAATAATTTCAACTTGTTTCAATAATAAATTAAGTTTCGTATAAATATACATGCAACTTTCTCTAATAATACCACCACAGCACAATATATATATATATATAATATAATAAATATAATATATATATATATATATCATATATATATATATATATATATATATATATATATTATATATATATATATAAAGGACTATGAAATCAGAAAACATAATTTGAAATATGACTAGAGTTTCAATGATAAATTAAATATCAGTGTCCGTACTATTCCATTTTGTTCAAAGACAATTTTATTTGTGAGTAGTGCTTGCTTCTTCATCACAGACATGAACTGAAACTCTAGACACGAGAGCAACACAACAATAAAATCTGTGAAACAAATGGAAATAGTACGGACACGATATTTAATTTATCATTGAAACTCTAGTTCATATTTTCAATTATGTTCTGGATTTCATAGCTCTGTAATATAATATAAGGATATAATATATATTAATATATAATATATATAATAATATATATATATATATATATATATATATATTATATATATATATGGATATTTCTGCGTGTGTGTGTATTAATTAGAGAAAGTTGCTGGATATTTGTAACGTCACTTAAATTTAATATTCAACAAGTTATTATTATTAGTAACCTAAAAATTAAATCCTGTAAAAGACTTTATAGTCCTTAGGGAAAGCATTAGCCTGGCGAAGAGCGTCACAAAGGCCAGATACATATAACAGAGATATAGAATAACTGACATATATTTCCGAGTTTTAATCGGTGGCCTAGTGCTTGGATAAAACTGCAATCATCGTCCAATGGATATTATTGAAATGCACTTCGAACGCCTTCATTTTTGTTTGCAGGAAGGGGGAATAATTGACTGCTCCATTCTCGCTTCTCTTTCTCTCTCTCTCTCTCTCATTACACATCTCTCTCTCTCTACATACATACATCTCTCTCTCTCTCTCTCTCTAATATATATTAATATGTATATAGATTTATATATATATTATATATATAATATATATATTCTATATCTGTGGATACAAAATTTCCTGTAACTTTTAATTAGTTTATAAACTATCTTTTTCCTCTTTCTCTCTTCTCCTATCTGGGGCACAACCCTCGTGCCCTCCCATTCCTTTTTTACATAATTTACAGGTTTTTTCTTTGTTTATTACTTGAAACTTTTATTAAATTTTTCTACTTCCACGAAGCATTTTTTAGGAAATTTATATATATATATATATATATATTAAATATAGAATTATATATAATATATATATTATTAATAATATATAATATTTATTATATATATATATAATATTTGAGAAATATATTGATTTCTAGGGAATCTAATCTTAATGATAAAGGCGAACACTGCCAACAAAACTCCATACATGGGTGATATTAACAAGATGGTCGTATTCTCAACTTTATTCTAAACGTTTCGGATTGTACCAATCCATCCTCAGTAGACTAAAAATAAATTAAAACTCAAAATTAGATAGGTTTAACGTAAACAATACACTATATGAAAACTAATAAATGGAATGATAAAAAATAACAAATATAAAATAATAAAAAGATAAATAAATGAAAATCATGAACCCCACTTCTTTTTGACTAAGAAGGTATCAATTAAGACCTAACTAACCAATATAATTTACTAAAAATCACCGTCATTGAGCTAGTTACGGGAATAAAAAAATAAAACATAAAAAATAAAATAAATAAATCATAATGAATAATAATAATATAATAA
>JABUQX010126876.1:0-35000 GCA_015478945.1 Trachelipus rathkii | reverse complement strand
TATGAAGTGTAAGTTAATCTGTCTCATTTATAGAATGGTGTGTTATATTATATACATATATATGTGAATAAGAATATTCTCATATGTTTCTATACTAATATATATTTTATATTAATATATATATATATTATATATATAATATATATATTATATATATATATATATATATATATTATTAATATATATATATATATATATATATGATTATATATATAATTAATATAATAATATATTATATATTATACTGCTATATATATACTATATATTAATATATATATATATATATATTCATATTTATATATATTATTAATATATATATATATTATATATATATATATATTAATATTATATATATCATTATATAATTTAAGTTAACATATATATATTATATATTATATTTATATATAAATATATTAATATATATTAATATATATTATTATTTTAGTATTTTAATTAATTATATATAATATAATGTTAATATAAATTAATTATATACTGTATTTAATATATATATAATACTATATATATATATAAATATATTTAATTATTTTATATAAATAGAAAATAGTTTATAAGAGAATCTAAGATTATATATATATATATATAATAATATATATATTATTATAAGATTAATATTATATAGTATTATATAGTATTAATTATATATAATATATTGAGTATATATAATAATAGTTGATGTTAGTATATTAAGTGCTTTTCGACTATAAATTTGATATTAAAGGAAAATTACACAAAAGAACAATATTAAAATCAAATAAATATGTTATGTGTCTTATTTGTGTCTCGGTTGAGACATGTCATAGAAAGACCATAAAACAACTTGTAAATGAAACAATTAGTGACATAATTATAATAAATAAAGACTTAAAATAATTTTTTTTAAATAAAGATATTAATAATAATTTTTTAGTAAAAAATAATTTGTGATTAAATAATATATTAATAAATTATTTGGCAGATTGAAATTAAACTGATAAATATATTATTATAAAAGTTATTTGTAAAATAAATATTTACATTTTCCTAAGCTTAGAATGACTATAAATATTTGATACTTATTTAAATGTTTAGTTTTTAATAAACATTCTATTTAAAAAATAAAGTGAAGTAAATAAATTTATAAGGAGAAAGAAGAAAGAAATTTAAAAATTATAAATAATTTAGAGAAAAGATTTAATAAAATTTTAACATTTTAAATTAACGGTTTAAAAAAAATTTTTTTTTTGAAGACTTTCACATTATTTTTTGTAAATATATATCATCAATATAAAAATGGAGTTTTGCATTTTCTTAAATTTATATATATATAGGTAATAATAGTATAGTTTCATTATTTTATATTATATAATATATATATTATATAGTTTAGTATACTATTACATTATCTTCCATTAACGTAATTAATATACATTAATGTATTTAATTAATATTAATAATATATATTATATTTCATACTTTTACAAGTCGACTTTTAACTACAATATTAGTTTATGCTCCATTTATTTCATTATCTATAATGTGAATTATATTTTAAAATATTTTAATATATCCTAGTTTGGAAAACCTTCAAATATCTATGGTATTAAAAATTAGCTTATTATATATTTTAATAATTATTATACTATTTCTACTCTTTAAATAACATAAGATTAATTAAGTTAAATTATTGATCTCATCCTCACATTTTACCTTATTCATAAAGGTATATATATATTAATGTAACATATATATATATTATTTAATTTACTCTTTAATTTTGACCGTTTCCTAACTTATTAATCGTGATAACTTTAAAGGTAAATTGCGTATTTAATCAAGACTACAACTTTTGTTTAATAATACTTACAACTCATATTAAATCCTCTAAAATAACTACAATAATAGTAAATCATAGGGAATAATAGGATAATAATTAGTTTGGAGTAAATCCTATATATATATAGTATATATATAGGTAATATACTATTATTTAGTGCTCTAGTATAAGTAGCTATTGTGTTGTAGTGTATTAGTGTTAGAATATGATAGAAATAGATAGTCTTAATATCTAATATAATATCTTAAACCAAATAAAAATAAATAGAGGAAAATCATATCTTCCTATAGAGACACAGTAACTATATCAATAGCTGAACAAACTGATACATTCCTGTTGCTAATTTTGAGCTTTGCATAAGACTAATTTTTGAGCTTTGAAACATGTAAACATATAAACTTTCATAAAAATTAATTTTATAATAACAATAAGCATTTAAAGTTTCATCAAAAATTTGAATGACTTTATAATTTATAAGCAATATATAAAAGTAGTTAGAGTCTAAGATATTCATGAAGGATATTTCAATAATTTATATAAATGAACTATTCCCTGTTGCATTAATTTTGAGCTTGTAAAACATATGCATAAAAGCTATATGTATTTACATGTAATCCTTTATAAGTGTCACCATGAAGCTTCCAAATAAAAGGCATTATTTATAAATTATATAAAACACATTTTTTGGATTTTTTTGGATTGGGTTGAAGCAAACTTGGTTGTCTTCAAGAACTCAAAAATTAAATTCCTTTATCTGTCTATTTTACCCAATCTTGTAAATAACTAGTGGGTTCAAGACGATCTCTGTGGACAGGACGAGCAGAACCAACCCAGCACAAGCAATCAGTCGTGTTCTCACAATATATAATGATACCAAAAGTATCCCCCTCGATCGCTCCTTAAAGATGCGCTAGTCCGGGTGTCCGAGAAAGACACTCTGTCCTCGGCGCGCTGTGATAAGAGGACCCCTTACAGTGGAGCAATCTACCCAGATGCATTACCAACAAAAACAGTGAGAATCTCGCTAACTCTAGCGTTAATTAATAGGCCGAAATGTTTTTAATATAAAACTTATACGGGACCCTCACGAGCTTTCTCTGTTAAAGTAGGAAAGTAGAAAGCTCAATACGAAGTTGTTTTCTAGTTCCATACCGGGTCGTTTCTTACTAAGAATTCAACCAGGACCATTTAACGATACGAGCACCCAATCACTTTAAATTAGAAAGTCTTAATTATATTTTATATTAACTGATATAAGTAACAATTAAAATATAGGTCTTATCTTAATATAATTAGGCTCTCTAATCATATTATAATTATAATAATATATTATAACAATATATTAATTATTTTTTTATATTATTAATTATATATTAATTGTTAGTTACCCATACTTTTTGTGTTTCTTGCTTTGTTTTATAATAAAATTGATATTATCTATTTTGTCTGTAGCTGTTGTAGTTTATTGAGTAATTATATAATTTTATTTTTATATTTATTTATTTTTTATTTTTTATTTTTCTTTTCCGGCACCATAATTATGTTAGGGATTCATAACAATTATTATTCCTTATCCCTATATAAGTATATATCTATATATGTAGTTTTTGTAGATATATATAATTTGTAGTATTATATATATACCCATATAATATTCTCTGACTCGCTTATTAATTACTATTATATAAAATAAATCATTCTATCATATTTTATCGTCTTTCTCCATAATCAAATTATGTTATTTATCAATTATTATAATTAATTAATTTAAAATTTATTTAATATTATTATTATTATATTTATATTATGTATTATTATTTATATATATTAATTATTATTATTATTATTATATATTATTTATATTTTAATTAATTATTTATTAATTATTATTTATTTTATTATTATTATTATTATTAATTATATTTAATTATAATTTACTATATTTATTATTAATTATATTAATTATTATTTAATTATTATTATTTATTATATATTATTATATTATTATTATTATAATTATTATTATTATTATTATTATTTTATATTATTTTAATTATGATTATTATTATTTAATTATTTATTAATTAATTTATAATTATTATTATTTATTTTTATTATTTAATTATTATATATTATATTTATTATTATTATTAGTTTATTATTATTATTATTCATTAATTATTATTATTATATTATTTATATTATTATTATTATATTATTATTATTATTATATATTATCTAATATATAAACTCACCTAAGGTTTATAATATAAATTTATATATATATATTTGCTCTAATTATTATTTAATTATTATTATAATATTATTATATTATATTATTATTATATTTTAGATTATTAAATTATTATTTATATTTTAATTTTAATTTGTTATTTTGTTATTATTATATGATTTATCTACTATTATTTATTATTATTTATCAATATTCATTATTAATTATTTCATATTAATTTATTAATTGTTCAATTATCCTAATTATTATTATATTATGTATATTATTATTATTTATTATTTAATTTTTATTATTAATTTAATTATATTTAACTCTTATCATTAATTTTGTCTATGTTATTCCTCAATATGTTGTAGTTATGTTATTTATATAATGTAGTTTTGATTATTTGTAGTTAGATATTACTCATGAATTTATTGTTATTATCTTTGATTAGATTGATATGGGTTACATGTGAGAGTCTCGAATACGTTCTGAGTTGTAATATAATAACGAGATGTTGCTTCTTCTCCTCTATCTCATTTTATTGTCTTTGTAGTTTTTTATAAGTCTGATTAATTATATATAATATAATATAATATATAATAATTATAATATAATATATAATTAATATATATATAAGTATTATATATATATATATATAATATATAATATATATATATAATAATATTATAATAATATTATATATATATATATATATATATTATATATATATATATATATATTATATATATTAATTAATATATATATATAAATATTAATATTAATATATAATATATATTATATATATGATGGTTAGATGGTAACAGGAATGAGAGTAGAATAAGAGATGAAGTGGTAATTTGAAGTATAGTGATCCGGGGGTTATGAACAGTGTGGTGAAATAGTGTACTGTAACATTATTCTCTTTGCACTTACCTGCCTGAACAAGTTTGATCATAACAAGGATTATAAAAGGATACGCATAAGGTGACGATATATAGGCCAAACATTATTTGGTTTTATGTGATAGATGATGTGGCAGTGATAACTCAGGATGCTTACTTATAAAGACCTGCAGAAGCTTTGTAATTTATATGCGTAGATATAATGGTAACTTCTTTAAGTACTACGTGGAGCAATATGGATGAGTGAATTAAGCAGAGAGAATAACGTAATAAATTTATATATAGTGATTGCAAAGTGAAGATGAGGAATGAGTAATTATTAAGTATGTGAACGTAGAAGATGACATGGTGCTTAAACAAGATTAATAGATTTAATGATATTTTTAGTGAGAGGCTTTTGGTATCTAGATAAAGAATCGAGAAGACAATGAAAGTACGAGTGTTGTATAAGGAGTAATATAGGAAGATTTCTCATCAGTAATGTTATAGGTAAAATATGGTTATTAATACCCGTTGCTTAAAGTGGAGTAAGTGGGATACAACAGAATTTATAAAATTATAATATATAAATAACTATATACTGAAGTAACCAAATAAATTGTTGTATGAATCGTGTAAGTGCTGGATACATATATGCATTCTCGGTACAAAAAAGGCAGATAAATTAGTATAAAGCTATAGCCAGAGATATAGTAGATGTATATGCTTATATATAAATACATTAGAGGTACGTTATCTTTGATAGACAGTCAATATATGATGGAAGCGATGCTTAGTATATAGATAGAGAGAGATAGATAACTGGGATAGGAACCTAGTTGGTATAATATTATGTTTCTGTCTGTGTTAGATTAAACCACGCTTAAGATCTATATATAGAGTGTATTTGATCAGCTTTGTGAATATAGAATATTGGTATATATAGAAGGGATTGCGATATTGAGATGTAAAATTGTATCCGCTTTTGAGTACTAAAAGATATATAATGTAGTGAGGAACGCGCTCATGAATTTCTCGAGGAATTTAGAATGCATTTGCGACTCTCGCTGGACACGCGTCCATATTATCTATATCGTTATATCCTCAAGACCAAGACAACAATATTTGCGTTTTTTTTTATGTCCTAATAGTAGAAACATTATGGACAGCAGAAACAATTATGAATAAGTATCAGAAGACATAATTATAAATAGTTTCGCGGATATTAAAACTAGATTCCTTAAGTGTTTGAGTTCAAAATGCTCCCTCTCATGATATAGGCCATACCCTAACAGTCTGATTATTCGTATGTTTGATGTTTCAAAGCAGCGATTCAGTAAGGGTTCTGTATATAGTATATATATATATATATATATATATATAGATATATATATTTTAACAATAAACCAACTGCCCGAAAAGCCAACATAATTAATTTATCTAATGTTTGTTTTTATATATTTTTCTAAATTATATATAATTATTCTATATAGTTTATTTCTATTCAACTTATCATATAGTTAATACTCAGTTTGATTATTCATATATGATTTACATTTAAGATAACACATTCAATATAAACCTTAGTATTCTTTAATGAAATTATAATAATATAAATACTCGATCCTTAAAGAATAAACATTAAAAATTTGTATAATTAGAATTCAAGTCTGAATCTGAAATAGACCATTGTATATTATAGGTATTAATAAGGTGAACTATTTATCCTAGTCGCATAACTTTTTAAATAATAAATAATAAAATAGATTGCTTTCAATAAAAAATAATATCCTAATAAATTCTATAAATCTAAATTATCATATATAATTAAATGAATATGTATTTATATAGGGCACCAATATTTTAATGATACATAAAACTTGTTTCACTAATATTATAATTTCGTATTTTATAAATAATTTGTTAACCATTTACAGTTTTAAATGTAATAAAGAATAAATAATTATTTAATAATTTTTTTTTATGGCTGGCTTCGGAGAATTTTTTTATATAGAAAAGTAATAATACATTTTCATATTATTTTGATATGTTGTTCATTTATATTTTTTACTAGTAGTTAATAATTACAATATTTATAATCTTTGTCTTTCATCTCTGTCTATTATTATTAAAATTTAATTTATTATTCTTATTATTAATTTATTGTCATCTATTTATGTATTTTATATACGTGAATAATTTTTGAATGATTATTCAATTGATATTATATCATTTTCAATTATTTTATTTTTCTTCAAGTTTTTTCTTTATGATCTTTTACTCTCGAAATTATAATCACGGTATTAGTTATTAAGTGTTATTAAATGAGGTTTTATTCATTTATATCTCATTATATATTAAATTGTACTCTCAATTTAATCTAATAGCTCATGCATGTCTATTCATTGTTTTACTTTTCATAAGTCAATGTATCCAATATTTATATTTATTAATATATATAATCTCCTAATAATTAATATTAAGCGATCTGTTTCGAAGTATATAAGTGTCTGAAGTAACAAAACTAAAACGGTTTATTATTTGTTTAATAGGGATATGTAGTAACGTTAGTAGTAGTTGGAACCAAGATGACTACAGATATATGTTGGGTTTTTTTATATCAAGTAAGTTTTATCGCTAGCTAGTAGTATCAGTAGTATTTCAGACATATTACAAAAACCTATATAACTATGAAAATATATAAAACTTATTGATAAGCTATAACTCAGAGCCTTCATTATAATTGGTATGAAAACGAACTACATGACCGAAGACAACATTTATTGTGCCAGTACATAATTCAAATATACCCCCATATAGAAGGCCCGAATACTCACAGTTCCAGAGATCGAGGTGATCGAGAAGTGGAAGATCAGTGGGAAGAGAAGAGATGAGTTGTGATCATGTATCTGGTGGCAAGAGAGGAGATTGGAAATTGAATGTAGGATGAGAAAGTATTTTATTAGAAAGAAATTTTCTTTAGGGAGGAAGGAAATAAAGTGAGAGAAAATCGTAATCATTTTTCAATTTTTGTGCATATAAAATAAGATGAGAAAGAGTGAATTTGACGATGAGAAAGTTGATTGTGAGCGCGAAGATGGCTTTAATAAAGTGTTGGAGTCGCATACTACATATCTTGAAGATTTAAACCCGAAGTGTGTTAAAGTATGAGAGAGTTAGAAATTGTTATTTTTGAATTGATGAGTGTCATGTGACTTGGGCATGAACCACGCGAGGCGAGAGTGAGTAGAGAGAATAGCACGTTACAAAGAACTCTCATGCTTTATAGTATTTGTTATTTTGTACGAAATAAGAGAAAACAAATTTCATAAGTTTGATCTTTCTTCCGCCGTTGAAAATATATAAGATAAAAAAAAGGATGTTAATTTCCTTCAGTTTTTTTTTAATCCTTTTATTTCTTATCTATTTTTTCCTATATTTTTTTCTATTTTTCCTTTTTGTTTAAGATTTATTTTTTATTTTTAATTCTATTCATTTATTTACTCAATATTTTAGTTACATTAATTATTACATCTTACATCTTAGCATTCTCTTAGCCATCATCAGAATCCTTATGTTCTTCTTCTTCTTCTTCTTCTTCTTCTTCTTCTTCTTCTTCTTCTTCTTCTTCTTCTTCTTCTTTTTCATGTAAAAGTTTACATTGATCATCTCAATCGACGTTGTAAACAATGGCGTCGAACGAGTGTAATTGGGCTCAAAGCTTCGCCGGCAAACCATGACGCCGGCGACTTCTGCAACGATAACGGAACGTAGGCCGTTACAGGCTCGTTAAACCACCATTAAGGGTCATTAAGAGGCCTTAGCCGACAGACCTCCCACCTGCTCGCTAATTGGCTGAAAGTGACTGGAAATGACTCCCATGATTGGTGGAAGACCGTTAGGCACCGAGTAAGAGTGCCAAGACCATCAAGACTGGCACAGGAAGTAGATCATATTAGGAAGTTAAAACGCTGTTTCTCACGCGGAGAAATAATAGAAAATTCTTTGTGGCCAAGTTCTACATCACTTTTGACTCATCCTATTCTTTCTCATACAATATGTGTGCACATATATACATAAATATACAAATTGCTGTGTTTCTCATCATACTCACATATGCATACATAAGCATTATATATATATATATATATATATATATATATATATATTATATATTATAATATATATATATATAATATATATATATATATAATATATATATATATATATAATATATAAAATATTATTATATATATATATATATTATATATATATATATATATATATATTATATATATTATATTATATTATATATATATATATTATAGTATACTTATATATATATATATAGTATATATAATTATATATAAATAAACATATATTATATATACTATATATTATATATATATATAATAGTATATATATTATATCATATATATATTATATATATATATATGTATACTATATATATATATATATTATATCCTATATATATATATATTATATACTATATATAATATATATATTATATATAGTATATATATATATATTATAATATATATAGTATATATATATTACTATATATATATATACTATATATATATATATAGTATATATAATATATATATAGATATTATAACTATATAATATATTATATATATATATATATATATATATATATATATATATATATATATATATTATATAATATATATATATATATATATATATATAATATATATATATATTTACTATAATATATATATAGATATATATATATATTATATATATATATATATATATATTATATATATATATATACCTATATATATATATATATATTATATATATATATATATATATATTATATATGACACAGAAAAACGGGCCCCGCGCGCACGTTTTGTGTTATCTCCTACAACCATTCACTAATCACCCTTATTTTGCAAGATGTGGCAGAATCAACTCCTGTGAACACAACTAGACCTCAATGGAAGCTCGAGTAAAGAATATACCGCGTCAAACATTATTACAAGACAGCGCGCGTTTTAGCCATGAAAAGAACTTCAATGCTCAGTCAATTGTCGAGAAGGTTCCCCTCCAAAAGAAGAATTCAGAACTGGGTGGACCACATTGAGAAGTATGGGACGGTGGAGAACCTCAATGTAGCAAATGAAAACTGTCCAAGCCACTCAGGATGTCCCAGAAAGCGTACAGCCGAGCTGGTGAAGAGCGTAAGAGAGTCAGTTCCTATATAAACATAAACACACCTGTAACACGTCTCGAGAATCTTGAATCTACCAACTTTAATGTTCTATGGCTTAAAATCTTTCTCCCTACTACTATCATTATTTTATGTTTCTGCTACTAATCCCCTAATGGAACAGATTTTCACAAACCTTTTTGACTAGCTAACTACTTACTTCTCATGAGACTGTTGTTTCTTCCCATCCAAATGCTGAGGTCCTCTACTTAGGAGATTTCAACGTAGGCCACATTGAGTGGCTGGGCTCCTCTCACAGTGTTGCTGAGGCCGAGTTAGGAAGAGGCCAAACATTTAGTATTCTCAATGATCTGAAACCACTGATTAAGGAACCTAAAAAAAATCCCAGATCCCTCTACCCAGTTCTTGAACACTCTTGACTTATGTTTCACCACTACTCCTTCTCGTTATAAATACACCATTTTTCAAGGCTCTCTTTCAAATCGTCTGCCAAACCACAGTGTTATGCGAATTGTCAATTATATATATATATGATTAAGGAATTCAAAATTTCCTAAATTGTTAGGAAATTAAATTGCAAATAGTTAAATGGCAATCCTTTTTCCCTCGTGCTGTGTGTGTTGGGGTAGTGGTATTAATATTTAATTTTGTCTTGTAACCATAATAAATGTACAACAATAACATACTTAATTTTTTATTTTCTCTGATTTTTTAATGTTTTACCGTTTTAGCGGCTAAGTTAGAAGGAACTTTTTTCAGTTCCGAATTGCGCGTTGCCTAACGGCAGCTCGCACTAGGTATCGTCCTATAAAAAGTTTACAGTTTTTTCTTAGTTCTAGTATAGGCTTACAATTCAAATTTAATCCTGATCATTACTTTGTGCCTCTTTATATAATATGTATATTATATAAAGATATATATATATATATAATATATATTAATATATAAATAAATATATTATTTATTATATATATATATATAATATATTATATATATTAGATATATATATAATATTTTCATAGAATAATATTATATATATATAATATAATTGAGCTGTGAGTGTCGATGCTCGCATAACATATGAAGTAATTTAAAGTAATAAGTCTCATTATTCTCACATTGCAAAGGTAAAAAAAAAAAAAAAAAAAAAGCAGCTATAACAAAAGAGTCTGTCATTTCCATATATGCTTACATTTACCGCAATGTTTCTCTTCAATGATTAATACGTTCCTTCTTACGAATGTATATCCATTTATTTTTTTTATTTCCTTTTAGAAATTTATTTTGGCGGTAGTATTCAGTTACAAATATTACTTTTTTACTAACAAATTATATGACGGCCACTGTTTCATAGTGTTGTGTATATATATATATATATATAATATATATAAAATATATATATAATATTACTCATTATATATATTAACCTATTTAATTTTTTGTATATAATATTATATACCCTGATACTTGGGTAACTTTCTTTTGAATTATATATATACAGTTGAGCACGCCACTCACAAGCAAAGATTATCTAAGGTCAAGGAGGTGGTTGTTACACCACCAAAAAGTTCACCATCTAACGGCATATTAGCACAGCGCAGGCTTATAGTGAGGGAAATTGAATTCAGCAGGAAAAAATAAAGAATATTCAAAGGAATTCGAAACAGATGTGGCAGGAAGAAGGAAGCACCGCAGAGACTACCTGAGTTGCTAATATCGACCAAAATACTCATGCTGCAACATAATTAATGCACCCATTGTGAATACGAGCGCCGTAAAGGTAGGTGTGGTAGACATGGAGGTAAAGTTCCCTTCGGCTCTTTTTCCCCGCTGCAGACCTATAGAAAAGAGAATAAACACCAACATCGCGCAGCAAGATAGTAGGTCAAGTTGAACTATGAAAAGTACAGAACATTTTAAAGCCATTGGCTTGGACTCGAACCCTATTCCAAAAACCGGTGAAAACCAAGGGCCTCCTCCAGATATAATAAGCAGATGATCTTCAATACAACGCGGTTTGGGCCTTCAATTGTCTGGCATTTAGCTTTTTTAGGAATGTTTCGCTGAAGAACTATATTTCTTATGATTAGTCCTAAAATAATATAAGTGAGTACTCTTAGCCAATTTACTTTACCTGGATATAGCTCTTTCACTCTTTAGTATTGGACATAGTACTCTTACGCATGGGAATTAAATGTTTGAAGATCCTCCTTAAGTGTGATGGTTTTATAAGTTTTAGACTTGTTTAAAGAATTGAATTTCACAAGGTTAGTTCTATACAGATCAGCGAGAATAGATCGGAAAGAATTAAGCACAGAGGCATTCTAGAAAGGTAAAATGGGGAGGAGAATTTGGAAAAAAAGATTGAAAAATGAAAAGGGTCGAGTCATCGGATATGAGTGATTTATGAGGTAAAGTGCAGGTGAGAAGTCAGTTAATGAAAAAGAAATAAAAGGGGTAATGGATACTCTTGAGTAAAAACCACTATGACAGGGAAAAAAAAGAGTAGCCCCTTCAAACACGTCAGAAATTAAACCGTTATGAAGAAAGCAGACATAAGTAACAAAAGGAAGGAGGATACCCATGATGGGAGCTGGCGAGAGCATGACTTTGATACACGTCATTCAGAATGCTTCGATAATGTCAAACGCTAAAACGCAAGGTCTCCCACGTACTTCCTTATAAGGGCGGAAAACCAAAATTCGTTAGATTTAGAAAAAGATATCTCAAGTAGACGTCAGAGCTACTAATCATCATCGGTGGTCTGAAAATTTACGTGTCATACAATCTAAAAATTGTGTAGTGTTCACACAATCTTAAAAGGATACAAATTGAGAGCTTCATTGGGTATTAGAAGGATCAAAACAGGGCTTTCCTTTTTTCGGGAAATAAGTTTGCATATATGCGCGCTTCCAACACTGAGTGAAAAGTGCAGTATGTCCTAGAGAATATAGTTTAAAGAATGGTCGGTCAGCACCTGGGGAAGCCACACCCTCCAAAACTCGGAGAGAATGCCTCGGGGCCACCCCTTTCATAATATATATAATAATTAAATATAATATATATATAATATTAAATAATATATATATATATATATAATATATATATATAAATATTATATATATATATATATAGTATATATTATAATAATAATATATATAATATAATATACTATAATTAATATATACATATTTTTAAACAAAATAATAAAAAATAAAAAAATGATTGCTAACGAAAATATGTTATTTTAAAAATTAAAAAAAATTTGCAATCAGCAAAATTCTAAATTCACTCGAATCTTTCTCAAAAAATAACCTTCGAAAGATTATTAAAAAACAAAATATAGCTTATCTGATTATAATATATATATATATGTATATATGTATATAAATATATATAGTATATATATTGATTATATATATAATATTAACATATTAATATTTTATATATAACTATATATTAAATATATTATTATTATATATTATTAATATATATTAATATATATTATGTATATATATAATAATATATATTAAATATATATTATAGGCAGATATAACAAAAGATATTATAATAATTATATATAATAATTATTATATATATATATATATATATATATATATATATAAATATATTATAAAATATAATATATATATAATATAATATAAATATAAATATATATATATTATTTATATATATAACAACTGAAAGAGTTTTGAGTTGTGGAATTTTCTCTCCCCAGTTATGACTTTTGGCACCGAAATCAAGCCATCTCGGCTATATACCCTTACAAAATTTGATGTTCTTACATGGTGGATTTAAACAACTCCATATTAATATAATACATGACAATGGATTTCCCTTGAGTAGTTTTCTCATTGGTGTACGTTGCTAATTATAGTATTGTACATGTGTATATTTAGTTATTAAAGGTACCGTAGCTCCTTACAATATATATAATATATATATAATATTATATAGTATATATATATATATATAATATATATAGATAAATAATATATATATATATATTATATATATAAATTAAAATAATAATATATTTAATATATTATACAATATAGTATACTATAGATATATAATATATTAAATTATATTATATATTATGAATTATAATATATATATATTATAAATAATAGATTTAGATTGTATATATAATTATAATTTAATAATTATAATATAATAATTATATATATAATTATTATATATATATATTAATAATATATATATTATAATATTAATAAATATAATATATTATAATAATATATATTTAACTAATATTATATACGTAGATCTTATATGTTGAATAATTATAATATAAGATTATATATATACATAAATATATATTATATAATATATTTATATTATTATAATATATATATATATATAATATATATTATAATAATATATATTATATATTATGATATAATATAAATAGATATTATAAATATCAACGGACTATAAGCCACTTCCGGCCATTTGAAAAACCACCAAAATAGAAAGCAAACCCGTTGCAACAAAGAAGGCTCTCCGCTCTGCATTGGATGTAAAAGCGCTTTAAACCTCAAATCTTCGAAACCTCAGGGTCTTCGGGGATCTTATCGAGACTCGAACTATACTTGCTGAGGTATCTTCGATTTATCAAGGTGTAAAAAAAAATAAATACAATAAGTAAATAATAATGAAATTATAATTTTATAGTATTAAATAAAATTTATTAATATTATGATTAGTAGTTAATATATAATATATATAATATATAATATATATATATATAAAATAGTATAATTTATATAAATATATATATAATATATTACATATACATATATTATATTTATATATATATTATTATTATATATCATAAATATATATTATATTATATATATATATTTATTATATATAAATATATATATATATAATATACGATATATATATATTTATATAAATATATATATTATTATAATAATTATTATATAATATATATGTTGTGTTTATTTATATATATATATTAATATATATATAAATATATATATTATAATATACTATATTATATAATATATATTATATATAATTATTATTTTATTATATATATATTTATTATATATAGTATCTAGGCCCCCCTTGCTCGATTCACATATATTTCACTATGTCTCTAAACTAAGCACTTGCCCTCAGTGGAAAGCACGCACATGCCATAACCGATTGACCGAAAAAAAAAGGAATAAGCCGCTCTGATTCCTTCAAATATCTGCGCGCTATTAGCGTCTCACAGTTGTATTCTATCGAATCTTTATTGAAAACCTTACTTCAGACTCTTCATTTGTCTTTAGACGCATCGGGAATCCGTGCCAACTCAGTTCCGAGTGTCCAGTACGGCTGCTGTCGCCGTTCTTGTGGGATCGACTGATCGAAATGCTTTATCGATGTGGCGCTATCCAGTTATACACCTTTATTCCTATCTTACTGATATTTAATGGTTTTCCTCCGCCCCTATTTAGGAACTATGGGTTAGAAGACTTGTACGTATTTGTGGCGCTGTGACATTATACCAAATGCAATGACCTCGGGATATGGGCAACGCGTCTCATCTTGCTCTCTCATAGTCTCCACCTTCCTTGAGTGTTTCCTATCCTTCTCTTTGATCCATTACTTATTGTCTATTGTCTCCTCAATTCCCTTATATCGGCTGTTAAGGTTTTGACGGGGCGACTCTTCTCTTTGTTCTTTATGTCAATTTGGTAGTTCCTCTAGTTCGTTCTTATTTATCTCTACTTATATACTTTACATTTTATTAATATCTTCTCACTGCACATGCTAACAACTATCCTCGTAATTTGCGAATGACTCTACCTCTTTCATTCGTTTCAAATTCATTTTCAATTCTGCTCATCTTTTACTTCAAGAAATTGCCTCTCGTCTTATCTTTCCGATTCTATTCTCTCTCGCTGATCTGGGATAGAATTTCCTGGAGTGGGTCGTCTCAACCTTGTGAAATTTAATATTTTATTTAAAAAACTCAACGTTCGTATTATATTGTTTAATTAGTCCTAATCGCATACTTCCTATCTCTTTTTCGACCGGTTCTCTTGTCTCTCCTGTTGAACAATATGAAATATCCTTGGCCTATATACTATTACTTAAACCAATAACAATAAAAAAATGTCTTGAAACCTCACATCACCAACGGTTGCTAGGAGCCTCCAAAAAAAGAAAACTAGGATATTCGTTTAGATGCGAGACTTTCCTCATACTTACAGTTTCTCCACCTATTAATAACAAGTGAGCCTCATTCCGCCCCGTGTGTATGAGAAAAAAAGTTAACTGCTCTTCAAAATCAGGGGGGGGACGCTCTGGTTTCACCCGGCTTTCTGGGACGGAGTCGAGTCAAAGGCCAAAAAGAATTTACTTTAATAAACACTGTTCACTCGTACTTTCCACGTTCACTGGACCCTCTATTCTTTTGCGGGTCAGCGATATTGTCATATTTTTCTCTTTTCTTATATGGTTCAATTGACCGCCATTTGGAGTTTCGAGAAACGCTTGTACAAGTATACCCAACCACTCCTTACGGCGCTTCCGCATCGTACGTAGGCACAAAGATAGATATATATATGTGATCGTGTCTGCGCTAATGTGTATTTGTTAGTGGATATCGGGAACTCCTGGCTTAGTATCGCTGCAGGTGCTCCTTTCTTTCCATGCCCACGCTCTAGTTCGTGTGAAATTTCTCTTCCAGATTCTATCTGGTTTGTTCCTGTCATTATTTCAAATCCCCTCTCTTCAACTTGCGTCTGTGCGCATTCTGTTACGTGGTAATTGCATTAGTTGGTGAGCTTAATGGACGGTTGTAACGACCCCGCCTCCATTGAATCGAGTGACTCTTGCCTAGGTTAAGTTCTGGGTACAACTATAAAAAAAAATATAATATATATATATTATTTAATAAATATATACATTATATTATATAATATTATATATATAATTATAGATATAATTAATATTATATAATATAAGATATATTAAATATAATAAATAAAATTAATTTAATATTTAATATAAATGGTTATGTTCAATATTTAATATTAAATTGAGAAGGTAGAGGAAAATTATGAATATTATTTATATATATATAGAATAATAATATTATAAATATAATTTTAGTATATATTTATAGAATATACTTATAACTATAATGATTTTATTAAATTATATAGTATATATATAAATGTTATATAATATCAATATAAACAATAATAATGCGAAATTCATAATTTATAATAAATAAAAAAGCAAAGCAATAAATGAACACTTTAAGGGGCAAAAATAAAAGATAAATAAAATAAATATAAACAAAATGAATAGATAAATATATAAATAATTAATAAAACTATCTAAATTAACCATAAAAGAAAATAGATATGTAAAAGATATTTAAATTTCAAGGTTGATAAATTTAAAAATTTTGTAATATTTAGAGAAAAATTAACTGACACGGGTAGTTCGGGTTCGGTCGTCGGAAGGCCTACGGAATACCACTAGGATGTCGGATTGACAATGCGGAATGATCACAGTCCTAGTGCGGTTCGAGTGATGACAGGATGAGAGATTACTAACTGTATGTACTTAGGAGATGTAGAACATATACTCCCCCCTGAAAAAGATATTATTTGGTTAAGAGTTCGTAATCCGGTTCGATTGAAGAAAATAAGGAGTTAAAAGTGTTCCCAGCCACTAGACGATCAATCGTCTGCTATTCAGGGATTAACCCACTTTTAATAAATACCAGATTCTTATGTTTTTTCCCAAATAAAATTGTTAAAGTAATAACCCAATGTTACGTATATACATGATATATATTATATAATAAAAGATAATAATTTAAAATAATTATATATATTATATATATAACCTATATATATTATAATATATATAATATATGTAATAATAATTTATTAATTACTATTAATAAATATATATTGTATTAATAAATATAACTTATATATAATGAATATAAATAATTATATATGATATTCTTATATTATATTAATATATTATATAATATATATAATACTAGCCAATAAATATTATAGTAGTATATAAAATTATATATAATAAATTAATAAATTATAATAAAAATAATATATATATTATCCTATTATCCTTTATCCAGTATATAAATTATATATTTAATAAATTATAAGTGATATATATATATATATATATAATATATATTAATATACACACAAATCTATTAAATATTATATATACTATATTATATAATATATATATAATAATCGAAATATATTTTATATAGCATATATGCATAGAATATGTAGTAGTTACAACCTAATTATATAAATGATTTATAACAAAGATATAACCTTAAACATAATTATTTGATATAAATTTAGATATGTATTATATTAAAATAACTTTATTTAAAAAATTGTTTTCATAAAAGTGATTTATTACTATGACTCTAGAGAGCATAGGGATAGCATACGTCCTATGAGAGAATAGAAAATAAATTATATCTATACGATATAGAATGGAATTATGGAGAAGTGATGACGAGATACTAATAAATGTGAGGTAGAGTATTACCAGAGAGAGAATAAGACTAGACTACAGACGAAGTATGGTTAAGTGAGAGATGATAAATAAGAAAAAAATATGAAAATGATAAAATTTATATTCATAATGTGATAATAGATGGATAGATATATAATTTGTACAATATAATTATATAGATTATAAAAACACCCACACGGAACTTATTAGTTACATAATGATGATACTGATCTCATTCTTATAAAAAAAAATATTTAAGCTTTCATATCATAATAGTGATCCTTATTTATATGAAAACTTTTTAGTAACCTCTTCAAATATCTCGAAGAGATATTTTAGCATTTATTTTTAATGTTCATTATTATTATTTAATGTTCTTTCTATTATTATTTTTTTTTTTTTTTTTTATTATTTTATAGCAATGTACTATCAGATACTTGTTGTAGTTATTCAACACTTTACTTAACCCAGATTTAATCCCCACAATATTGCTGTTAGTTTTTAAGCCTCTTATTCCCCTCACTCTCGCCGCCAAATACTCGAAAAAGTTCACCATTGGAGACGTAATCGGTTATCACGCAGGGCGTCTTTATAAACAGAAAACGCTCAAACTGAGTCCATTTAAAAAGTTACGTGTGTGTTAAAGACACTCTTACTTTTTAGATCGACGGGGTGAAACCCTCCTTCCCCTCTCTCAATGAATCACTTTGCGGGCCCCCTCTTCAGACATTTCTCTACTCTCATCTTGAGTTTATCTAAATCTTCTCCTCCAGCATGAACATTTCCTCTCGGCCATCTTAAGGAATCCTCCCTTCCTCTTCCTCTTTGAATCTCCCCATCCTTCTCCAGAATAGCTCCCGGTCAATCTCCACCAATCTTTCTTATCCCTCCTCCCAAAATTCTTTCACTTCCTCTTCCAGAATCCTATTCTCATTTCCAGAGAATCTTCCCTCCCCACTCCAGGTAATTCGTCCTATTCCAACCCACAATCCTCTCTACCCATTACACCATCTATTTACCGGATCATATAAATTATTATTATTTAGATCATAATAAATCTTATTATTATTACAGACTAAATATTATTTTTTATTTTATTATTAAATTATTACGAGTATGCATATTATTTTATTATTTTTATTATCCGAACCATAGTTGTTTTTTCTATTCTTGTCTCCTTTTCTCATGATATTTATTGGAAAAAATCATATTTGCTTCTTTCATTTATCAAACCTCTGAAGCGCTTTTGTATTTACACATCTCTAGTATAGTTCTCACAGGGAATGTTGTAATGATAGGAAAAATACAATTATTTAAAATAAATTAGGGAATAAACCGAAAGCTTTATAGGTATAAAAAAAATAAATTAAAATAAAAAATATAAATGGGGTTTTAAAAAAGTTATGTTTAAAATTAATTTCCATTTATTTTACATTATGTATGTGCCTTTTAAAGAAAACTTCCCCGTTTAAAATAAGTTATTTAAGAGAAAAAACCTTTAGGCAAAGTAACACACATTATTGCTTTCGTTAGATCATTAGATATGTATATAAAATTTAATAAAATAATAAAATTAATAAGCGAATTTAAACGTCAAAGTTAATGTTATATCCTAGATAGGGGATACTGTGCCAGGTAATAGAATTCAAAATAGATAATGCATAATTACCATTAATTTTGAAGGAATAATAATAATAATAATAATAAAAAACAATAAACCTAATAGAGAAAATATTATGTTAACTGTCTAAGATATTTATTATTACTTTGATTCTTTTATGTACTTAATTATATATTAATTATTATAATTTATTTATTACTTATTATATATCTTATTATTATTATATTTTATTAATTATTTATAATTATTATTATTATTATAATATTATATTACATTAATTATTTATTTTATTATTATTATATTATTATTAGTATGAATGATTTATTTTTTTTTATGTCTGTTTGTTAACTTTAGGATATGTTAAAAGTATATTATTATTATCCATTATATTATTTATTATATTATTATTGATATTATGTTTCATCAGGCCATCAACAGAGAATTAAATTTTAAAACTTCATCAATTTTCTACTGGAAAAAAAAAAAAGATCAGCCCAAGTACTCGTGAGAGTTAAGATATTTAAATTTTTAAATTTTTGGGTGGGAAAACTATGTCCATGATTTTATATATATATAGATTTATATTTTATTAGTTATTATTTGATTATTATTATTATTATTGATTATTATGATTATTAGTTAGTATATTTGTATATATTGTAATTAGCATATCTTTATCCATAAATATATTTAAATAATTTTATTAATTATTTGAAATTTATTGAATATTATCAGCAATGTTAAAATTTTCAGTAGGAAGATATGTATTTTAATATATAATATTTACACTAATATTTTTGTCTTTCATCGCTTTATTATTATATTCATTATTTTCATTGATTAATTAATTCTTTTGCAAGTTACCATAGAGTTGTATTAATATTCTTGTGATCTAGTACATATCAAAAAAACATAATATAATATATTGTTATTTATTATTATTTATTAATCATTATTATTATTATTATTATTATATTATTATTTATATAATTAATATATTTTGATTATATTGCCAATCATAGGATTAAAATTGAAATTGTGAATGTTAAATGTAATTATGGGTAAAATGTTGATTGTGGGTATGATTATTATTACTGATATTATTATGTATTATTATATTATATAAGTATTAATGATTATATTATTTATATATTATTATTTATTATATAATTATATTATAATATTATATTATTATTTTATTTATTAATTATTATTATTATTAGTAATTATGATTATAATAATTATTATGATTATCTTATTAAATCATTATATGACTACGGTCACTTGATGATTCGAGTCTCAAAATACGCACAGACAAGCATGTAAATTGAACGACTCGATCGAGGCCTCTGTGTGTAGCAAGAGAGAGATTGAACGATTTCTGCGCACCGCCAGCAATTCCTGTCAATAAGAGATCTTACTTTGTTTCAAGCGCGTCAGTTTTCGCTACATTAGAGGTAGGCCAATGGAAGAAAATTTACTTTGGTAAAAGTCATATTTGGGTGAATCTAACAACCTTACCTATTGTATGTATAATATAAGTATTATATTAATAGAGTACACGTAATAGATGATAAGGTGATAGAAATTATGTAGAGTGCTTAAGTGGAAGTTAGTAGTGAGGATGAATGTAGAGCATGATGTATAATAGGAGTGAATAGGTTATAAAATGAGTAATAGAGAGAAGTGAGAGATAGAGAAAAAGCGAAATAGAGTTATAGAATATAATATGAGAAAGCTCACCTAGCATCTAAAACAAAAGAAACATTATAATAAAAGAAGGAATTTCTGATATTAAGGAGAAAATAACAATCTAGAAAAAAATAAAATATAAAAGGACACTTAAAAGGTAAAGTAAAAGTGAGAGACGAGAAGACGTGACAATCAAAGTATAGCCACCAATAGTAGAGTCTATATAAACACTAATTTGTGAGGAACGAAAGGAGGCACGACATCCAAAAAACCTGCTAAAGGAGTGAGAAACCAAAAGGTAGGTAGTGAAGTGTGTGGACGTGAAGGAAATAACCGGAGTTGAGGCACTAGTGTAACCCCGGGCGAATAGTGATAAAAGGAACAGTGAGCGGAACCAACAGTTTTCACCGGGGGGCAGGCCCAGAATAGAAAAGAGAGTAAAGAGGTAATAGGAGTATAAGCAGATATGAGAGATATTAGAAAGAGGTAAATTGATTAATATGTATAAAAAAAATAATATAGTGAAGTGAGAGAGTAAAGATAATGAGTATATGATTTCGTAGATAAATATAGTAGAAAGGAGGTAATAGGAAAGATATGTACTATAAATAGTGTAGGGGAGTATATTTAAAGGATTAAGGAGTTAAAGGTGAGTTAAGATGTAAAATTAAGAATATAATTAGGATAATATGAGTAGAAGATTATAGATAGATAATAATTAAGAGTAAATATTAAGTATCAAAAAAAAATAAAAAATATATTATTTAATTTAATTATTATTTATTAATTAGTATATTATATATATTAATAATATAATAAGATATTCTTTTGGTATAGGTTATTGTAATTATATATTTTATAAAATACGTAGCATATACTTATAATTAAATATATTAATATAATTATAATATTAAAAGATATATTGAAAAATAATTAATAGAAGAATAATAATGTCATGTTATGTTAAGATATTTATATTGTCATTAGAGAGGCCATACATAAGATTTTTGTATATTACTAAGCATTATATTATACTATATATATAGAGTGAGGAGATGATACAGAGAAGAGAGAAAAGAGAGAGAAGATAGAAGAGAGAAGAGAAGGCAGAGGAGAGAGAGACCGAGCTATAGTGAAAGAACTACTTAGAGATAGGAGAGAGAAAGATAGATAGATAGATAGATAGATAGTAGATAGATAGATAGTATAGATAGATAGAATAGATATAGAATAGATAGAGACATTTTTTAGATAATAGATAGATAGATAGATAGATTAGATAGATGTAATTATAACGATAGATAGATAATAGGTAGATACGATAGAGTATATAGATATTATAGATTAAAATAGCATCTAGATAGATAGATAAGATAGATAGATAGATAGATAGATAGATAGATGGAATAGATAGATAAATAGAAGATAGATAGTAATAGATAGATAGATAGTATATATGTATGAGTGATAAAATAAGATAGATATGATAAAATAAAATAGTATAGGTTGCAATACGAATACACATTAGATGATTACCATCACACAGCTTTTTTTTGTTAGAGGGATCTACCAGCTACTTTATATAAGCGGTTTTGTCATTAAGTCCTCTTATACACTCCGACTATTTAAATTTTCTTTCATCACAGAATTATTGATCATCACTTTCCTCGGCAAAACACCACTTTTTAATAATATTATTCGCATGCCTTCCCAATGAATAGGGGTTTCTGAGGATTAGGTTTTCTTAAATAACTTATAATTCTCTCAATGGTCCATGGTCTTTGATTCTAGTTTACAGCCTATTTATTATTATTTATTATATTATTATATTATTATTATTATTATTATTATATATTATTATTATATATTATATTATGATTATATTAATATATATTTATTATATATTTTCCTTTTTCTATTATTTCATTAATATTATAATTCTTTTTATAGAAAGATTAATTATTTATATTCGTTATTTATTTATATTAGATATATATTATTATTATTATTATATATTATTTAATTATTATTATTATATGGATTAATATTATAATTATTATTATTTAGTTATTATATAATTATATTATTATATTAATTAGTTATTATATATTATTAGTTATATATTATAATTTTTATATTATCTATCTATTATTACATATATTATATTATTATTGATTGATGGGATTAATAGCATTATTGATTATGGCTATTATATTATTATTAATTATTATTAGGTATTGGCTCTAGTTATGATTGTAGGGAGATGATTATTATTGTGATCTATGCTAGTAAGGATTAATTAGGATTAACGAACAAGTAATGACGATAATTTTATGTAATAAATATCTTAATTTAATAAAGAAATTATACTTTTAATAACACTGATATTTAAATTTTAAAGATGGATTATATATTATTAACATTTAGGAATAATCTCTTTATTTAAGTATAGTTTTTATTATATTATTATTCAATGTTATAATGTATTATGTATTAATGTATTATTATTATAAATTTCGTAAATAATTATTTATTATTAATTGTTATTATGAGTTATATATTTCGGAATATATATATATTATAAAGTATTATATTATTATTATATATTTCTTTCAGCGCACCTGGATGAAGGATCAGAATTGCGAGAATGTCCGCTCGTCGTATTATTCCTTGAGCGATATTCTCATGCCAATAAACTTTGTGTTGCCTTGGATATGTTCCCCCAATTATTACCCGCTCTAAGTATTTATTTAAAATATAGTTTATTTTTTTTTTGTATATTTGAATTTTAAAAAAAACTATACAACCATATATTTCCTATTTACCGAATATTTAGTAACTAATTTTACGATTTGATTTATAATTAATAATTTAGATAATTTATCTTTGGAATAGTGTAAGATAATAATATAAAATAAATGAATAATAAGAATACAATAATAATAATAATAAATAATAATAATATAAAATAATATAAATAAGTAAATAGATGCAATAATAATAAGTAAGAATAATAGATAATAATAATATAATAATAATAACCCAGTAAATAAGATAAATAATAATAATAAAATAATAATTTAAATGAATAATTATAGAATAATAATAAATAATTAAATAAGCAGTAAAATTAAATATAAATTAAAATTAATATAAATATAAGTAAAACAACAATATTATTAGAAGAATTGAATAATTAATTGAATAATAATAATAATAGATAATAATCGAAATGAACATAATAATTATAGTAATATAATAAATAATGAGTGAAATAATAATAATAATTAATAATAATAATAATAAATAATAATTATAATAATAATCTATTCAAATAATAATATATAATAATTATTAAATATTGAATAAATTATAAAAAAATAATGTAATCGAAATTCGACATCATATAATAATAAATTAGTATAGAATGAAATTAAAATAAGATAAATAATAATGAATATATGATATAATGATAAATAAATGTAAAAATTAAATAATAATATAATTAAATAATAGTATAATAATATATATAAGAATAATTAATAATAATAATAATTAATAATAATTAAATTAAATTATATATATAATAATAATATAATAATAATAATAATAAAAATAATAATAATATAATAATAAATAATAAATAATATAAAAATATATAAATAATAATAAATATAAATATCATTAAAAATATATTTTAAAGAGCCATAAATTAAGTTTATAATGTTCAAATAAAACAAATTTAAATTATTATTAATTTATATATGGATCAAAAAAATTTTAAGTTTTCATACTTTTTAAAATCTCAATATGTATAAAAATAAATAATAGTATTATAGTAATGATATTATAATAAAAATAGAATTGATCCAAAAAATAATAATTTATTAATATATTATAATATATATAATATTAATATTTAATCGATATTAATATATTTAAATTAATATAACTAATAATATTAATATATAATATAATATAATAATAATTATTATGATATTATATAATTATATATATATATATATTATTAATATATTAATATATTAATATATATTAAAATATAATATATATATTAATATATTATAATTAATTATATATTTATATTATATATTATATTCTTACTTATATGAATTATTATTTACTATAATATATTTATTATATAGTAAATATATATATTATATACTATAATACAATATTATATATATATAATATATATAATATAAATAATATATAGATGATATATATATATATATAATATTATATATATATATATATATAACTATTATAATTTATTAATATTAAGATTATATATATAAATAATTAGATAGATATAATATTATAAATGATATATATATTATTAAATATATTATAAAATTATAATATATATATATAGTTAAATATTATAATAATTATTAATATTATATATGATTATATTATATTATAATATATAATATAAACAATATTAGTTATATATATATATAGTATAATATATATATATGAATATATATTATATGATTATAATATAATATATAACATATAGTATGAAAGTAATATATTAATATAAGTATATATATTAAGATAATTTGTATATATATATGATTAAAATAAATATAGATATATGTATTAATATAATTAATTATATGAGTGATTTATAGTAGATGGATATAATTTAGGTAATTGCATGAGGTAAGCATATATATAATGAATACGACGGCGACAGTGAATAAGATTACTCACATCATATACGCGATTACCGCGGTTAAGCGATCCGCACTTTTTTTTTTAAATAATGATACCGCAATCTACCTGACAATCTGACAGAATTTACCGGTGCATATTTATGTTATGAACCATTTTACTGCAGATTAGTGTTTTTGCATGACGATGGAAGAATGTTATTTAATTTGGATTACTTATAAGATTTTGATAGAAAGATTATATATAATTATGGATAGAAATTAATAATAGTATATAAATTAATACTATTAAGATGATCTTAGAAACGCTATAATACTTATAATATGAATTAGAGGACATTGAGAGCTCGACACAACTGTTAATGAGGATAGAAATATTGGATTTATTTGTAAATGTTTGTGAACGAAAGACTTATGATTAGCCCACAAGCGATGATCAATGTTTTGTTTAATTAGAATAAGAGATTCAGTCTACAAACAGTATATATTAAGTAACATTAAGTTAAGTAATTAGTAAGTTTAATTAGTGATATAGTAAAATAATAACTTTACTAATACTTTATTAAAAATACTTATAAATTTGACGTATAAATAGTTAAGGACCATACATAGAGATTACAGTAATGATAAGGTCATTGAGCGAAAAATACTTGGTCATCTTCAGAAAATGGAGGAAACTGAAATTTTATAATTAATATATAACACAGAGAATAATAAAATCTCCAAAGCTATAAGAAGTGGCTGAGGTCTTCGTAGCGGATTACTTGAAACTGAAAAAGAGATATATAGAGAGATAGATATATAAATGAGGGAGGTTAATCCATAAGAATGGAAGAAGCATAGTTGGCGAATTATGAGATTGGAAGACGTGTCAGGAGACATGAGAGAAGAAACAGCAAATACGCGTATAGTGATATTATATTATGAGTCAATATCGAGTAAACGTCGTATCCACAGCAAAAAGAAAACACAATTAATGACACGCAACAGAACAAACCTCAAACATATAAAAAAACGCTCGGAACAGACAGCGACACCTTCTGCATAACTATACCGAGATACTCAAAAAAAACTACGCCGAAACAACAGAAAAATAGACGAACAAGCCAACACTCAGAAGGATATTCTCCTGAGACAAAGAAAAAGGTACAAGGCTGCTCTAACTCACCTCGCAGAGATATTCCTCTCTCTGACATACAACCCAAATAATTTGAACAGAGACGGTAAGTTCTGCATGCTATCAAAGCAAGACGAAACCAAAACCAGGCCAGACCAAGAGCAACGAGAGGTGAATACAAAAAGGAAACAGAAATATAGCTAATATTAGATAGTTATTAAATTAGACTAATTCTATATTTGTTTGTAAATAAAATTATATTTTAGAATTTATTACTCAATAAAAATAATAACATATCTACCCATCTACTCATATATATAGTTTTAAAATAAATATACTGAAACTTACAATTATCAATGCGTTGGGTCAGAAAAAGTTTAAATTAAACTTAGAATCGACACCAAACAAAGGGGGTAATACTTTAGAATATAATATAACCCCAGATCAACGGTACATATGGAATATAAAGTAATAACGTTTTAAACAAACACTATGAAGCTCCGAAAGTAATATATTCTAATTTATCAGTAGAAAAATATAATGGACAAGACCCCAAATTTAAAAATAAAGGTAATACACGTAATACCAGTAAGGTACCCAAATAGATACTAAAGTAAAATAAAATGAATAATCGAAACTCCAAAAATCAATTTAAAGACTACCTGGATAGACAGGCTATTAAGAACAGAACAGGAACTTAAGGTAACTAAGTAACATGCCTTTAAGCAAACTATGACCGAGATACGACAATCACCCCAGGTACAGGCGATCATATATAAACCAATTCTATAGGGATAAACATAAAAGAAAATGAAAGGTATGAATGGCCCCGGAGTGTAGGAGAAATGAACTAAAGCTCTAAGTGAAAACGAGGATACTGTATAAATATCAAAAACAAGGGTGATTAATGAATATAAATATAGTATAATATATGTTAATAGAAGACCTAAATAGTAAGCTAACAAAATTAATATAGAAAGAAAAAATTTTTATAGATTAATTATATGATATCGGGCACAAGAATTTCTTGATTTGGAGATAGTAGACACAGAACTATATAACATTAACAATCGATATCAAAATAAAGATTGCCAGAGTCCATGATTAAAAGAACCTGACACATAATCTATATACAAGCAGAAAAAGAAAAAGCACACCGCCCATCCATCACCTCACTAAAACTGCAAATATACAATGTATGAAAAGTGCATGTATTTGAAGTACAACCTTACCACCAAAGAAATCCTGACAACCAGAGAATAAATCCAGCGTTGTGAGCTAAAATCCGTTCCTTCTATAACCAGTATAAAAATACACCGCCCAAAGGAGACGAGAAAGGCTCTATATTATAATAACTACCACGATTAAAATTTCTTAAGACAAAATCTTACGCTGAAACTAGCTTATAAAAAAAATATCTCTCACTTAATTGGTAATTCAGAGGTAACAACAGATATTTTTGCACAAAAATTGCAATTACACGTCTGCCAACATAAGTAATAGGATGGTAGTGTGGGCGCGCCGAGGCAACATTTAAGTCCAGTTAAGAAGTACAATAGAACACGCTCTCTAAACCAGTTTGATAACACATAAAGTAAAATTAAAAATCTCTAAGCATTTTAAGAAGGAAATAGACAAAAAGAGGAAGGATCCTAAAGACCATCTTTCAAATGAAAATTTATGAACGGTATGATATGTATTTTTAAAAAAGGGATAATATGATAATAGTAATCTAACATAATAACTCTTTGACTCAGAGCGGTCTGTAAGAAAACTTTTGTTGAGTGATAGGTTCCTACACGGGATGGTGGGAAATATAATGACACTTGATAATCAAACAGTGTGTGCAAGTATATGATAAGTACATAGTAAGCATCAAACCACATTCTATATCCAGTCAGTAGAATCCCATAGTGTAAGCTTAAAGGATAGGACAGAATAAACAATTTAAAACAGCGGTATATTATTAAAGTGCAAATGATTAAGTTATTTTTTTATTTATAATTAAAAGAAGAAAGAATCTCTTAATTATGATACCTAGGTTTTTATACCGGTAGCCTGGAGTAGTCTAAACTTGTAACAGAATAAGTTCTAAGAGAAAACAAGTTACCAATTCGATGCGACATAAGTTTGTTTGTCAGAATATAAGAAATATTTACTATCACTTAGACTCCGGTCTTATGAACAAATCGGATGATTTCTCGAAAAGAATAATCCTATTAAAAGAAAAAATACAATAAATATTCATTAACTAACAAATCCATCTTGGAACAAATACCAACACCTTGGAGCTTTATTCTTAGAATAATCAATAACAGATTTATACCAGACTGGGAAAAAAAATATAGTTACATGACTATAATTTCTACAGTCCAGTTTGTGTATGAAGAAACAGCGGACGCAAATATGGATACCAAAAGATGTGAGTTGCAAATGATTGAAAACTAGCACCAAGAAAAACAACGGCAGAACAGAAATGTCTAAGAGAGAGAATATTAACTAATGGTAATAGTAGCAGATATGAAGATATGCCATTATTATTAGTTATAGGAGTCAGGGAGAGATTGTAATATATCTATATAGACTGGTGTAGTACCCGTATCACTGAGGATGAATGATTAGGCGTTAAGACAAAATTGATGACAACTATGGAAGAATTAAATTTATCATCATCAAGATATATACAAGGAGATAGAAATTACTTGTGAGAACGACTAATAACGAAAGAGATAATCACAAAACTGCTTCGGCACCCTCCCACATCCGTCTTTCACGCGGCCAAAACACAAATGTGCCAGACTTCGTGGAAATTATTGAGTAGAACAGACCGAATAATGAAAAGGCAGGATATAAAAATGATGACATCAGAGCTTTATGAAAAGGCAGGATATATAAATAATGACAAAGAATCAATCAAAGAGCACGTCAGAGAATGTATATGGAGTAGTCCAAATACCAAAAAATAGAAGAAGATCTGAGATAAGGTAGGCATCGATAAGTCCCAGAAACCAAGGTAGGAACAGTTGAGAAAAAAGTTGAGAAATCGCACCGCAGTACCAGGGATTGATCTCGATACCGAACACCACGAAAGCTATACCTATATAGTAGTGTGAATTTCGATTATGATGAAAAGATACTAGAGTTATCGATATTTGCAAAAATATGAGTTAAAGTGGGTGGTGGGAGAGGTGAGGTGGGGTTTTATTGCGATAAAACATACACTTCTACAGTTTTCGAATTTATTTAATATAAGCAGAAATTATTTCAAGTTGGTATACGGTATTGTATTATATTGTGTTGAATGAAAGAGAGGATATATTTAAGAGAAATGTAATATGTAGGAATATATAATATTGGATTTTTGTATATTTAATGGTGTGAAGTACTGATTATTAATATTAGTTCCCATAAGATTTTACCCAATCACTCTTATATCTTATAATACTAATATATATTATATTATATTAAATACACAATAATTAATTATATAATATATTAATATATATTAATACGTTTAACAACCAATACCTTAATTAACAACGAATCTAGCCTATAATTAATAGTATAATATATATTAATATAATTTATATATTTGATGAACACTCCACAACTAAACATTTCGAAACAATAACATAAAAAAAGCTGCTTAATTTAAGATACCCCATTTTAAGTTTAATGTTCTCCTGAAAAATATTTTAAGTTCACTTTCAACGAATAAGAGGCAAAATCCTTTGAGTTTTAATTCGGAAGGATTTGTTAGTACTTGCGTTTCAGAAATTAGCCGTATGCCCAACGAGGAAAAGATAAATCAAGGCTTTACCTATATTTGAAAAGTTTAGGATACGCTTTATAGGGAAAAGTGTCTCATAAATAACAAGGATATAAGTCTATTTATTATCTGTAAAAGTTACAAAATCAAACTTAAAAGGTTAATTTGACGTTTAAAGGTCACTATAACTATCTATAAAAACAGTAGAAAAAGAACACTCACGATAACAGTATAGAAACATGCTTGTATGTGCAAGCCAGAGAAAGTGTTCAAGTACCATAGTGGAAAGAGATAAATAAGTATTCCCTACAATCGAGTTAGCGCCAAAAAGGAGGGGGTAATAGAAGGTCCTGAATTATACTTAGAATTGGAGTTACTTATTCTTATTAGTACAAATTAAAGAAAGCACGATAAGTGATTAAGAAAGAAAGAGAGATCAGTTTATTTCTAGGCAGGTGTTGGCATTAAAGCAAAACAGGTATGACTAATAAGATGCCTCACCAAAAAAGGTATATAATATATACTCCGAACAGCTGTGCAGAAAAGAAAAAAACATTGTAGAGGTACACCAAGAAAGAAGCTGTATCAGGCTTTTAAACAGACAAATGCAGGAATAAAATGTGTGAGTCAAAAAGGGCACAAGGAAAACTTGAAATAGTAGGTGAGCATAAAAACAAGTACAACAGTTGTCAAGATAAAACTATATGAATGAATAAGGTGTCTTATAAGCACGTTTTAAGGCCCGAGGGATAAGTTAGGATCACTGTGAGGGACAAGTCAAGAGGCAGAGTGAATTGACTAGAGGCAGCGGTAAAAACTTGGATAAAATATAAAATTAAATACTTTAGTTTGTTCAAAATATAGTGTACGACGCCATACTCGATCAAAATATTTTAATCTGATCCAAACTGTAATTCTATTTTAAAAAAAAGTGGACCAATAACAGGACGCTGACGTTAAGGTAAGAAGAATTAAACTAAGGTCATTACGATTTTAGAAAAGTATAGCACCACAGAACAATGCTGAATAGTCTATAAATGGATAGTGGGTAAAATTTTACTACTGGGAAGTGGTTAATGTAAATACGGAGAGTATAAGCGCGTATATCTTTTGACTACGTGAAAAAAAAATAAAGTACGTTTAGTGCAACGGGGATCGGTGGGAATAGGTCATAGCCGGGCATCATAAACTGAGGTGAACTAAAAGTGAGGCGGAGTCACGGTTCACAGAATAAATGCGATGTAATTGTGCGTAGAGTCTCACCGGAGATAGAGATAAGTATAGATATATGGATATATATAAAGTATAATATAGTAATATATATAGAAATATAAGTATAAATATAGATATAGAGATACTAAGTTAAGATATATTATATGAGGTATAAGTATAGAGGATGAAATGAAGATATTATGATAGATATAAGTTAAAAGATAGAGTAAATATGATATAGATATATGATTATAATATTATATAGTAGATAGAGCAGTACTCGATTTAATTATTATATATATATTATTATGAGAGAGAGATATATTAGAGAGAGATATATAGAGTAATATATGAGATAGTAATAATTTCATTGTTGGGCAGTGATATAATTAAATAGATATAAATAAAGAAGATAATTACATTAATATTAAATAAATTCTACTGAAGATGAGTCTAGATTAGAGATAATATATTAATAATTAAAAGAATAGTTATAGATTAATAATATGAGAGAAAGACTTTACTATATAAATAGGTATTATAGATTATAGAGATAGGTATAGTAAGATAGTAATAGAGATAGATATAAAGTAACTATTGAAATAGATATTATATGAAGATATAATATAGATATATAATAGATAGATAGATAGTAATTAAATAGTTAAGAAAGAGAAGTAATGTAATAGTTCCAATTAAGAGAAATAGATGTAATATGAAGTATATATATATAGTAGATGACCTCACTACAGCGCCAGAGGGCGACTCCATACGGGATACAGTGAATGGCACTAAATACAGTGAGGACCCACAGATAAAAAGTACTAAGTAACCTAGGTAGGTGAAAAATAAAACAAGGGATGCAAAATAAAAATAGGAGGTAATGTAGAAAAATAAATTAGAAAACCCAATGAGTAGGCTAGTTAGCTATTATGGAGTGGGGAAAGTTGAGGACCGTTGGAAAAGCATAGATAATGTAGTTAAATATTGGAGTAATATGATAGAGAGAGGTATGTGAAGTGGAATGCTAAAGTAGGATGATATATGAATAATGGGTGATTATTGATGGTAGGAGTGATGGTGTAGGGAGTGATGTACCTCAATAATGTTAGATTAGTATAGTATAACATGCAATGGAACTCACAAAAGATAGTGAGTGAAAACGAGCAGTGGGGGTCCCGGGGTTAGCGCCATAAAAACAAAATGGAGGGATGATAGGGCAGAACAATAGATTGATTTATGATGTAATTGAATCTCATGAATAATAATTGGAATAGAATTATAGATTATATATATATATATGTAATTATATTTTATAATTATATGAACGTTGTTTTATTATCATATGTTAATGAGATAGGGGAATTGAGAGTACGATGACTTAAATATATATATATATATAGATATATATATATATTGATATTATTACTCATTACTAATATATAAAATGATACTATTTAATATATTATTCAAGATTCTCATATGGACAACAGATAAATAGATCTATCCATATATATTAATAATGATAAAACATACAATATTATATATATTCATCATATGTAATATTTAATCATGGAGCGTATAATAAATAATATATTATATTTTAATAAATAATATAAAACGAGTTGTAGATTTTAATTATTTATTTAATTATATAAATAATATATTGGTGAAAAAGATACAATTAATATAACTTTAGTATATTTAATAAAACAATTCTTATGCGATATGCTTGTTTCAGAAATTGATGATATATTAAGTGTGCGCTTATATACAGCTCCTGAGTAAAATAATAGTGATATAAAATAGTATGTCATACCCGATGGAAATTCCGCAGATGATCAATAAGTTTTCTTATTAACTCAAAAGAAATAAGGTAATGAAAATTGTTATTAATTTATTAATGTTAATTAATTAATCTGAGAAACAAGCAATTTTGTATATATTGTTGATGACTCAAAGTTGTTCCGTATAAATGAATGATAAAGCTGTGTAGGTCCTATTGATATACCTATTAAGTTTATACTATTACTAGCTATATAATATTAATTCTAGTAGATGTATGTATAGAGCTATTCTATACTGCGGCTGGCATATTATTAAGGAGCATGTAAGTGTGTATCAG
>JABUQX010126875.1:20000-42500 GCA_015478945.1 Trachelipus rathkii | reverse complement strand
ACTATTTATATTTAAATAATTTTATGGAGTAATAATAATAAAATAGGAATAATAATAAATAATAAATTACATTTATAACATTTATAACATATTTTCTTGGATGATACATTAAGATAACAACAGAAAAACAATTAATATTACATTTAATATTAAGTATTTAATAAATTAATAATAATTATTAATAAATAATAATAATTTCAATAATAATAATAATAATATAATAATATTATTATATAACAATAATGCATAATAATGAATAAAGTAGAAAAAGAAACTGATACGTTCATATTGACTAAACTGGATACAACCTTTTAATAATTTCATAAAACTTTCAATAATTTTTAATAATAATAATAAAAATAATAATATATAACTCAAATTGATAATAAATAATTAAAAAATAATAATAAATAATATACATCATAGAATAATAAATAAGTATATAAATAATAAAAATATTAATGAGATAAATGATAATAATATAATAAATAATAATATATAAGATAATATTATGAATATATAATAATAATTGGGCTTAAATTAATGATATATATTAATATGAATTAATAATAAATAATCAATAAAGAGATTATAATATAATAATATAATAATAATAATAATAATAATAAATATATAATAATAATATTTAATCGATTAAATATAATATTCAACATTATAATAATAAATATTATTTAATTAATAAATAATATAATTAAATTCTTAAATAATTTAATCAATAAACTAATAATAATGAATAATAATAATAAATAATATTATAATAATAATAAATGAGATCAATACACATAATAATTATATATATTAATATATCATTGTATTTTTTGTATTATATATACTTCTAATAATTAATAGAATTACATATCACAAATATAATAATTACAATCAAAAGATAATATTTCATTTTAATTAATAATATTAATTCGAGGTCTAAATAACAATAATAAATAATAATATTCCTAATATAATAAAATAATATAATCTAATAAGTAATAATAATTAATAATAATAATATAATAATAATAATAATAATAAATAATGCAATAATAATAACATAAACTAAATAAAGACTAATTAATAATAATAATATATTATTATTAACAGTAATAATATATGATATAAATGAATAATTATATATAATAATGAATAAAAATAATAAATTCAAAAAATAAAAAATAACTACTACAAATAAATATATAAAAAAATTAAATTATAAAATCCTGGTAAGTAGTACTACTGAAATGAAAATTTATTTATATAGTAGAGAATAATTAATGGAATAATAATAATAATAATAATAATTAAAATAAATATATAAGAATATACAAACATAAATATTAACATATAAATTATAATTTAATTTATAATTAATACATCATTATTAATATACACTCTATATAATAAATGTATAAAATAATTTTATATAAATAATAAATAATAATATATTATATTATGATAACAATTATTGTCAAAATTAAATAATATATCAACTATATAATTATAATAATTAATATAATAAATATGATTTGAAATATATAAAAAAAATAGATTTTAATCATTATAAAATGTAATCACAATTTCTATTAATTATAAATTAAATCATAATCATTATGAAATTACAATTAATACTTGCATGGAATTATAGTAATTAAAAATTTTGAAATTATAATAAAAGATATTTATAAATTTAAATTGGTATATTACTTTAATAATTGGAAATAAAACAAAAACATTTATTAGATAATTAATTACTTAACTATTTAGAATAATTACAATCCACACTCAATCTCGTGAATATTTTTCACGTTATTCTAATTACTAATTAATAGAATTATAAATACATAAGTAACATTAATATTAACACTAAGTATTATTAACAATATTAATTTTTATATTATTTAAACATAAATTATAATTCTAAATTAATCCATATTGGTAAGATTTACATAAAAAATTTTGATTAACTATAAAAATAATATTAGGGAAATATATATATATGTATCTACAGGTGAATTATAATATTAAATATTAGTACACATCACTCACACACTACATTAATAAATTTTAAATTAATATATATAAAATTTTTCATATATAATATTATATTTGTAAATATATATTTGATGCTAATTAGGTTTTTAAATATATAATATTCATAATTTAATCTCATGATGATTTAATCATATGTTAGTCAATATTTAATTTTAGTTATAATTAAGTAGTTATAATTTATTAAATACTATGATTATCATAATAAATCTTCTTTAAAATATGATTTCATATAACTTGTAATAATCTCAATAATAGTTTAAATGCTCTATTGGTTACAATAATAGACAGAACATTAATTAAATTATAATTTTATATAATAATTATATATAATAATTATTATTTAAATAAGTATTATATTGAATTATTAAATTTTAATAAATTAACATAATGATTATTTTAAATATATTTTAATTTATAAATAAATTACATAAATCTTTAATAATTATTATAACAGTTTATAACATATTTTAATAATACATAAATAATTATATATAAAATAATAATTATAATTACAACAATACATATTATATTATAAATTTTAAATATTTTGTTGACGCTGCATTTAAGTCGATTAATAAATTACTTTATAATATTAATAAATTTTAATTATTTCTTTTTATGATTTTCTTGACTAATATTAATAATAATATTCCTGCTTTATTTTTTAATCTAAATAACACTTTAGAAAAAATAATTATAAATCAAATATAAATTAAATTATGTAATATATTTATACATTAATATTAATATATAATTAATAATAATAATATATAGGGGTAATTTAATTAATAAAAAATAAATAATATTCTATATATTTAGATTGTTTATGGAATAATCCTAATATAATTTTCATTCTTGACAATTATAGTAACATGCTTCGATAATAAATATAAACACACTACAGAATATGATACCTAGGCTATTAACAATGACATCTATACAATATATTCTATAGTACAATTGAATAAAATATGTCATGAAATATTATTCTTAATTAAATAAAATTAAGCATTGCATTTCAGGAAGCAACAATCCCTTATTTATCTTCCATCATTTGTCTGATATTCTATACTCGAAATGCGGAAATGGAGATTCTCTAAAATAGAGAAAAAGCAGTTCCACTAGCTAACTGCTTTCGCATTTGATGAGGTATGGAAAGCAGCATACACACAGAATTGTTATTTACAGCATTCTCTATAATAACTTATTATTCACTTAAATGTTCCTATAGATTTACTACTTAATTATCTGATTAGTTTTTGGTCAGTTTGATTATTTTTCTATGACACACACACATGCGAGTGATATGCAAGAATCAATTTATTATATTATTATAAGTTTATCATTGGAATATTTCGCTCTTATTAAAACAAAACGAAAAGACGATTCATTGAACTTGACCATCGTAATAGGACCTAACTTTTTACACAGTCTTACATTTCTATTAATCTTCGGATCCGTTCACAGTTTAATAGGACTGCAGCTTATTATCCTGCTATTAATTAATCTATACGAAGTATATTATATACATATTACCTAATCTATTTATATGAAAATCAGCAGTATATAGAAAGATTAATGAATTATGTGCAGTATTAATGCAATTAATACTGCACAAACAAGTATAATGCTAGTTAATTTACTAATCACCTCCAATTACATATTAGTTTATTAATTAAGCAATATGTCTCTCTTTAAAATTCAATTACTAGAAACTTATAAAACCTGCAAACTACGTAATCATATTATTTTAACTATATAAATACATAACTTACTTTACATACTCAATGGCCACCTTGCCTTACAAGATCGCTAGCATTTAGCTTTATTGTTTTTAATTTACGTATTCTTTGATGTTTCGAGTTCGTGAATTTTGATAGCATAAATGAGATTTAATTATAATATAAAGTTATACAACATACAAACAACTTTTATTCTATTATAAAATTTATATATTATTTTCATATTAAAGTCTCTATTTCAAAACGAGAATACATTTTCATACTTTTCGTACTACATTAATATCGACGACTGACTTCATTATTACCTCTTCTAGCATTACCTTATAAATATATATATAGTAAAATAATTACGGTATAAATTATATATTAATTTATAATTACCTGATCGATACGTTTATAAACTTGGTTAATATGCAATCAACATTAAACATAAACACCCTCGCAAAAAAATTAATAACATGAAGACATGTTTATGGTTCATATAAATCTTTCAAGTAAAGACTTTTCTGAATTCAAGCTATTTTTCGGTTGGATATAGTCGTGAAGTACAGACATTAAAAGTTCAATAATACTTGCATGACAGCTGAATTGTAAATCGTCATATCGCCAATGAGTTCACTTCTCAATTTACTATATAACATTTGTAAGTGTTAACAGTACATCTAAATAATCAATTAATCATAATACAACTAATATATTACTTATATTATAATAATTAATATACCTTATATGACAAAGATAATCAAAACATAATATAATATTAGTTTTATAGCACAATACCGTGAGATTTCAAAGGCAACGCTGCTTAAAATCATTAATATATATTAAATATAATAATACTATAATTATAAATACTACTATCACTACTATTAATTATAATTATTATAATTAAATAATAAATCAAATTTATAATAATATTATACATCACCATAATATTTCAAACACTATATATAAATTATTATAATTTATAAGCCATTTAATGTATGTCTTTTAAAAAAATGAAAAATATATTAATTTAATTAAATATCGTCTAATTTATTAATAGTATAAGAATCAATGTCATTATATTTACATTTATAATATTTAAATTATATATATAAAATATATAATAATATTTATATACTAATATGATTGAAATTTAATATTTACATAATATAATAAATAAATATATAATTATCATTATATATTATAGATATAAATAACATAATTAATTTTATACACTTGTATAATATTTCACACTTAAAAATATTAAATATAATAATTAATTCAATAACTTTTATATTAAATATTATTTAAATTAAAATTAATTAATAAAAACAATATATTCAATATAAAAATAAATTACATATATAATAAAGAAAAATATATAATAAAAATTCTAAATAAATTAATCATAATTAAATTAAATAAGTTAATATCAATTAATAACAACTATCATTAATAATATCTTCATTAACATAAATACAACCACAACCTGAAAATATTATGACAGTTAATTTAAATATTTACTAATATTAAAATATATAAGGTTAAAACATATGATAATAATAAATTAATAAACATGAACAATAATATTAACTACTAATAATACTGACACCTCATAATAATAATTAAATAATAATAATATAATAATAATAATGAATAATTAATAATATTCAATAATATAATAACTAATAATAATTAATAATATTATAATAATAATTTAATCAATTAACTAATATTCATAATAATTAAATACTTAATTACAATAATAATATTATAATAAATTCTTTTAAAAAATTGATAATCTGTATCAACCTAGAAAGTTTAAATAATATAATAATATAATATATAATAATATAATTATAATGATTATCAATAATTTACATATCCTCATTCTAAAAGATAACCTTTATAGATTAATCATAAATTATATTATTTTTTAAATAAATAATAATAATACAATAATAATCAATAATAATTATAATAATAAATTAAATAACATGATATACTAATCAATAATAAAAACCAAAATGCTCCTTTTATATTATTGATTTTCATAATTTCATAATTATAATAATTAATATTAAATAATATAATAATAAATAATAATAATAATAATTAATAATAATTAAATAAAATAATATCATTTAATTGGAAAATCTTAAAAATGTATCTTAAATATATACAATATATAATTAATCATTAATCCAACCTTCCTGTAACAATAATCTTTCAATTTACCTAATAATAATATAATAATAACAAGATTATGAATGAATAGAATGAGACTCATACATAATCCACAAATAGATATATAAGATATCTATCAATATATACTAACAATAGATAAGTAAGGATTACACAAATTTAATATTAATCAAGTTCGCCAATCTCGTCAATAAATAATAATTTTAGTATAATCATTTACATATAAATTTAAAGATTTTTGTACTTAAATTAATCTATGGTAATTTATGTGTTAATAACGGATAAAATAAACATAAAATTACATAATAATTAGGAAAGTATCCTAAATTAAATACACAATCACGTGAGCACATCATGTAGGTTTTTAAATCAGAATATAAAAAAGGATTAACTACATTTTGAAACTGAGAGTATAGGTGAGTGTACCTGGTTTGTCCTTCACCATTGAATAGATATAATAGGAGTAATAAGTAGATACCAATTGATATCGGAGTAGTTAGGTGCAGATGGAGGATAAGTGATGAGAGCTAATAACGACACTTAAGTATAAGTAAGTTAGGATCACATATAGTCAATTAATACATATATTATAATAGAACATAGTGACTCTAGCCAATGTAAGAAAATAAAAAAAATATGTCTAGATCAGTAATGGCATAGTGGAGGTGCTGATAAAAATTAATAAATTCAAAAACGAGTATTTAAAGTATGAAATAAAATACAAATTTATTATTAAAATAACTTGATAAATAATAATGATTTATTGGCAAAATGAGAAGATAAATAATCTGGCGACTTATGGAATCAAATCACACGTTTGCACGTGTGTTTAATCGAGGTATAACATTAATTAATGGAACTCATGGTACTTAATGTATAGCCTGATTTTTATTTATTTTAGTGACTGTTTTAATTATATATATTATATATATAACATAAAACTAATTAATCAATATGACAGTCATTCTTTATAATTTAATATTTGTTTAAAAAAATAATAATTATAATAATTGAAACTCGAATCAAAAGGTCAATTATCTAATAAATGGGAAGGTCGAAAGTTTTAATTAATATATAATTATTTAATTTAATTTAAAATATTCTAGTATTGTATTACCTCTCTCTATCATACTGCTAAATAGGGTTAATAATTAGGATTAATAAATATGGTTAAGATCGATAATATTATGGAGATTAACATGAATAGGCTTCTTGGTTTAACTGATAAGTAATATAATAATAATGAAGTTAATAATAAAAGTAATAATCCAAATTGAATTAATAATTAATAATTATTTTGTGAACTGGCAAATAAGTAATAATTTCAATAATTATTAAATAAATAATTAAGTCTTAATTTTAATATATTTATAGATTTTAATAAATAAAAATACAAAACGAATATTCATTCTTAATAATAATAATGAAATAAATAAAATTAAATAGGCGGCATTCGGTGGTTGTAGTAGGAGTATTGGAAATTAAGATTTTTGATATTAGCCATTAACAATACTTATATTATTAACAACGTCATGAAACATTTTTTACGATATTACCTTGTTTGCGTAACAATGTATATAATAATTAGTACCGACTGCAATTAAAAATGAATATAATTATGAAATTAATTTAGAATTATTAAATCAATTAATAATAATTGAGTTGAGCTTAGAGATTTTTTTTTGCAGATACTATATGGATATAAAACGAATTAATTAATAAATTAATCTTTAAATTCAGACGATACACTAAATTAATATATCTAAATATAACATCAATCTTAATAATAAATAATTACTTCATTAAATATATTAGATTAATAAAATTAATAATAATGAGTGTAATATATAATAGATATATGAGATAATATAATAGGAAATAACAAGATGAATATATGTTTATCGGTATACAGTGACTATTCAATTAATTAAAGTGTATAAATTAACATAATTAAATAGATTTAATATTATGGAATTATTTAAATTATGGATGAGATGAATAGAGATAATAATATGAAAATCAATAATAATTAGATGGGTAGATCAGTATAATACATTAATGAAAATTTATAATAATAATAAATTAAATAATAATAATAATTAATAAATATTTAAGTTAGATAAAGTTAAATAAATAATAATCTAAATATAATTTAATAATAATAATAGAATAATAATGGAGAGTTGGGTTCTTAATGTAGTTAATGGAAAAATTAGATAATATAAATTAATAATAAATAATAATTAATTAATAAGGTATACTTAATAGTATATAATATAATATAAAGATAATATAGATAATATAATATTAATTTAAATAATGAATAGTATTAATAATAACTAAATATTAAATATACTAAGGAGTAAGTGAACTACACCAAACTTTTTAAATAATGAGTAATAATTTTAAATAATTTTTAATTAATTGTGAGTAATTCATGATTAGATAATAGAATGAATAATAACAGGTTTAAATATAAGAGTAATTGGATTAAAGGTTAATTATAGAGGTTTTGATTTGATTATATTTACACTATAATATTCAATTACATATAATAATTAATATATATAAATAATTAGATAATAAATCAAATAACTATAAAAATAAGTGATTGTGATTATAATATTGATTAATATAATATGGATTATTAAAATCCAATATCTATAATAAAATAATAATAATATTATATAAGAATATATATAAAAATAAGTTATTTAAATAAATATGGGAGTGGAATAATAATAATAAGATATTTAAATTTACACTTAAATTAATTAATGAAATAATATAATATTATTGATATTATAAATGTCGAATCATATAATATATTATTAATAGAAATAAAAGATAATTGTTAATTAATGACTTCCTATAGTAAAAACTGTATGTAATATGAATAAATTTGTCAAAATTACTAAATTAAATAATAATATTTAACATTAATATTTAATTTAAACTTTAAATTAATTAATTTAAATTTAAATAATAATCTAACTCCATAACGTGATACATTAATTTAATAATTATTTAATAATAATAGAGTAGAATAATTAATAATGGAATTAATAATAATGGTTAAATAGCATATTTGATAATATTAAACGAAATAATCATAACGTGTGAATATTACATGAATTGACACTAGGGTTGGCAGAGCACCACACCGCACCTACCGACTTATCTTTCAACCCCCACATTTAACTTCAAGATTAAATAATAAATAATCAATAATAAATAGTAAATAATAATCAATATTTACAACTAATCATACATTCACTCCAAATTACCCATCCATCAAATCACATTACATTATTATACATAATCACACTAATATTAATAAATCTAATCACCTACATCTTTAAATTCAATTGGATTCATACATTATCCCAGAATTAATATCAGAAAAATTAAGCATACTAATTATCCATAGCTTACTACTCCAATATCATCCTTCATTACTCTTTTAGATTTAATTTTAACAATGACACCTTATGAAAAAGAAAGAAGTTGTTTACTTATTATAAAGAGTATGTACGCCCGGGCGGTCGAATACAGATAATACTAATCTGAAAGTATCACATCGAATATCGCACATTAAGACTCTAGGCATCAGGTTATATAACAAGATGACATCTGCCAATAAACTTAGAATACCTACACACTCCACCCTCAACTTTATTAAAATAATATTCATTATATCTACTATAAAGGTTATAAGCAACTCTAACACACTGCTAAAATATGAGACTGTACATACTACATCGCAGCTATTCTTTAAATAATTACAATTCACCTATGATATTAAAAGGCACTCCTTTCCGCTAAATAATTACATCCTCAAACATTGTTTGGCGATCTTAGCCTAATCTACCTACGAAGGCAACTACTATCTGCAACCGGTCAGAGTGTTCCATATCAATATACCCAGATAACCATCCTAAAAAAACTCAATAATCACACTATCCCTCCGATAAAATAAATATGACTACATACTCATATAATTTAATATAATAACCACACACAAATAACAAATGACAAACCTATTAATTATATAATATAAATAATCCTTGACCAATAAATAAAGTAGGCAGAAATGATCATATATAATAAATATTATAAAGATAATTGCAAAAATAATTAAATACGCTATTCATTTTCTAAATATAAACTATAATTAAAAAAATAATGATATATAGATCAGATCACGATAATAAGCAAAATATAATTACCCTTCAGCTACCTTTCAATACTAAATAAATTTTTTAAATGCATCCTAAAACATTTTTGCTTCAAAAAAAAAATACAAAAGCAAAAAAAATCTTTTCACTGTGTAGTTTCTCAATCTATATATATTTATTATTGGAAATATTAATTTTTAAATTTGGAATAATTTAATGTCCAAAATTATTTAAAGTTAGTTCAAACAGCTATATGAAGTATATAAAAGTCAATATATATCATTTCTAAGGTGCTTACTCAGATCTAAATAACTGAGGGATGGTTAGAGGAAAATATATAGCTAGTTTCTCCTCTCGGTATTTGTTTGTGTGAAAGGTGAACATTATTCGGAAAACCTTGTAGATCTCGTTTCATTTCCTTTAAATTTCCTAAAATTATACATTATCAAAACATTTTTTAAGATAGTATTATATAAACCAAAAAAGAACAGTAGGGCATAAATTTTAAATTTCCAATTCCTTCTTACCTTTGGAAATGAGAATAATATTAATTAATGGGTAAAATAAAATTTAATATTATAAAACAATTACGTTATCGTTCATGTAAACAATACCCAAAAAAGTAAATAATAATTAAATTACTGAAAAAAAACAAGAAAATATTGCATAAACGCAATAATTAAAATTAAATAAATGGGGTAATACGCAACCACCATGACTCCTTGCCTACCACGCAAAAATAGACTCACGGTCGGTGGCAACAGACACAGGTGGCTGTGATCTTAATCGCAGGACTCTTTGAGATGTATATACTTCTGTAGTCACTATTAACCGACTCGGATTTTCGATAAAAATACTTATTTGTGTTTTGAGGAAATGGAAAGCGCTACTTTAATGATTTCGATTTATTAAAAATAAAGAAGGGATTGTGGTGAAGGATGTATTGTTATTTTAAAGATCCTTTTGTCAACGTACTTTTGAATGAATCTATGATTACTATTTCGGCAACTCGTTACATGAATTTTCTCGACTCCCAACTTGCTCATTTTGGAAAGTTATCCGACTTCCCGCACTATGTCGCGACTTTTCGGCGACCTCTTCTGGAAATATTTCACAGACTCCGCTCTACCCAGAACTACCGACTTCCAGGGGCTCTTACCAAAATTACCGGTCCTCGACTCCTGTACTCTCGACTTCCCCTTCTCTTTTTCAAATATCTACGGTTTACGACCTCCCCGAACTCCGCGACTCCGACTCCGAACTCCGACTTCATCCTAATACTTTGAAAAGAGAGAGAAGGCTTTTCTTGCCTGTAGAAGTTATCTGTTTCTCAAATACAGCACAGTCCTGCCAACAATATTTAATTTGGGATTTCATCAAACCCAATTTAGCTTATTGAGGATAAGGTTTCAGTAAAGTAATATCAATTCTGAAAATTTAATAACCGGTAATGCTCCGCAAAAAAATTTACACCACTAGCTAAATTAATAACGAAACCACTGAAAATTAAGGGAAATTTTTTATCACTATATCCAGGTTGTATTCTGCATTACAGACGATAACGAGTTTGGCAAAATTTTCTGTGCCAAACCCTTTCGGGTCGCGCACTGCATCATTTGCATGAAACAGGTGACGAAGCCAGAGAGCCAAAGAAACAAGCCACCGATTGCAGAGGATAGTGGTTATTACCATTGGTCTATAATGCAAGAGATGGGCAGGTAATTTTTATTATGTTTGGAAGAAACAGAGGTCTCTAAGGCAGCACAAAACACTCTGGCCAAGCATAGAAAAACTCTGCAATTGAATTTTTGAACCACCTGACAATGCCAGGTCATGTAGCGGCAAAACTAAGGAACTATACGGTGCCGTTTGCCATTCTCCTACACCATTAAACATCTTGCGCTACTATGGATCTGTTTCAAATGCTTCCTCGCCTGGTACCCTCTGGTCCAAGGATCACCCATTTAAATAAGCACACTTTTACCTCCAATTTCGCATTCACGTAATTGTGGAACTTCGGTGCCCAAAACAGGAAAAGCTAACAACTGCTTCCGCGAGAATTCTTATGTTAAGAGAGCCCTTTAGGGGAAAAGCCTTACACAAAACAACGGCCAAAGATGTTACTCGTTGCTTGGCACCTCCCTATAGATTTAAACGCATTTCTTGGTGATTTCAAAAAGGGATTGCCCAATCTTTAATAAACAGAGTGGCCTTCGGAGGTGCTCGGAGAGAAATGAGACATGGTAGGAGAAAAGGTAATTAGATTTCGGTGAGCAGTAGAGAGGTATGTGTTTGTAACGTATATTCACATTATCTTTCTTTTATACACAAATTCTGTTTAGTAATTCATACAGTATTTATTTAATTCCACTTCCATCCAAGATGGGTGTAAGGTTACAAGCATGGTATCGTAGTGAGGAAAGTGATGTAATTGATTCTTTTCGTTACTGGTAAGACAGAGGGGAGCACGGGTTGAGTGTCTCATGGTTGAGAATGTTAAAGCCTAATGAGGGAGTTAGAAATGGGATTATCGGATCATTTTATGTTTTCTAAATGATTTAAAATTAAAAAATTTAGTGGAGGTTTGGATGGAGAAGAATGTGATACCTTCAAGAGCGAGGAAGTGGTTTAGATTAAAGTCGGTGAGCTAACTCTCTCAAGAGACAACGCGCTAATAAGGATAAATATTTTAGGCAGCGCTTGCGAGATCATAAAAGCTCAGCAATTGCGAAAGATGTCGAACAAGTTGAAACTGAATCCGCAATCTTTCTGGAAGCAAATGAAAGAAAGGGCTGAGGTAATTCGTATAGTCCATGTTGGAAAAGAAGTTTGCTTATTGTTCTACCTGCTTTTGCTATTCCAAGTATTAGGGTTGAAATGATATAATTTATCATAGAAGTGGGTTAACGGATTATGAAGGTGATTAACAAGAGAGATTTCTAAAGTAAAAAATAAGAAGAAGCTATGATTAAGTTATGGCTAGTGAAGATATCATAATTCTCAGACAGTCCCAAAAGAAAATTTTGAATGTTTATTGGAGTTATTTAAGACAAGAAAACATATTCATGCACACATACGATGCATTAACGTTAGAAATAGGAAAAAATAAATGAACGGTTTGGAAAGGAGGATGAATGGAGAATTTACAAGGAAGTAAGAAGCTCTTCTGGGAAAGAAGCGAAGATAGGTTAAGATATAAGAGTAATAAGGGGAATCTTTACTTAGAATCAATGTACAATAAAGCTCGAATGGCCTGCTTGTATTCGTAACTCAAGATGAAATGGATTAATGAGGAAGACTTGTGTAGGGAGTGGAACACTTATTTATCGAATAATCTGCATACAACATTGTCAAGTAATGTAAAAGGTGATAGTGTAATGTTTTGGTGGTGGGTTTGATGGTGCACTTAGAATAGGTAATAGGTTATATTTTGGGAAATTGATAGTATTAGTAAGGAGGTTAAATGTGTAAGAGTGAAGAAAGTTTTGAAGAACGTTCTAAATCTACAGGTATAGAAGAAATATAACTGGTGAATGATCAAGAAAAGGGAGATTGTGATTGACTGGTGTTTGATTGAATCTGGAAGTTCTGAAACAAAGCGGTTATGCAGGCGTATGTTCCCGAAAGAGATTGATGGAGAGAATGTAATTCAATACTCTTAATATAACAGCAGTAATTGGGTTATGAATAGTATAACTTTGACGATAAAACTGTGGAAGGAATTATTAGGGGGAAATAGTTTATTGATTGTCGTATACGAAAGATGTACTAGATCTGTGGTATTTTGGTCGAAAGCGGTGGCGCCCGAGTGCTGAGTGGAGACCTGTTATTTTGGTATAAAGAAATATTAGGTAGCCGTTTTTTAGAAAAGGTGGAATTGAGGTTTGCAGGTGAAGATGGGCAGAACTTTACATTGAAATTGGACAAAATAGATTAGGGTGAAAATTAGAGCAGAAAGTAAGAAATTTTAATTGTATCACTTTTCTCTGGAGTTTGAATGGCGTATTTTAATATTATTTACGCCAATATTTTCCGCCACCTTCCCCCCCGTTGAGGAAAATATGACATAAAAATGTTCGGGAGAATTTTCAGACCAGAATTGTTGACACCACGCGCTACATGAAATACACACAAATCTGGACTACGCTTTTATGTTTTTATCGTCGTAAAACCTTTAACGTGTTTTGATAAAAGTGTTTTTTTCTGTATCTGTAGTGTTGTTTACAAAGAATATTATTTCTATTTTCTTAAATTTTTCAGAGACCGGTCCCACCTAGTATTTTGACACTTATGTTCACGTATCAACTTCCATAGGAATTTCAATTTGGTCGAAATGAACTTTCACACAGCATTTGTGAAATATGGCATAATGGGTGTCAAAATTTATTACGCTTCCCATTACATAACAATACTTTATCGCACATAAAGTCTTACTGAATACATTTTTACCGAATTATTTTTTTTTGAGTTTTGATGCATCAGCAGTTGTTCTGTAAGGGTTGCATCGGGACAAACACCCGAATACTTTCCACTATTCTAATCCAACATTTTCGACATCCTCTTGTTGTTTTTTGTCGTTTTAATTTATAAAAATTCTTATTGGTGGGATTTTAAAATGACAAATAGCGTAGGGATGAAGTGTGTCGTGTTCCTGTTTGTGCGAAGTGGATGAAATTTTCAGGACACGATGGTAGGTCGGGAGGTAGATGCATGAGTTTTTTTTTACGGGTTAAAGAATAATTTATATTTTCCTCTATATGTTATTATGGGAAGTTTTGCAAATATATGTTCTTGGAACAAATTTTTTCCAAAAATCAACAATTTTTATAACATTTTTTAAAATTTTTTCTTCCCAATTTTGGAGTATACAAAAAAAAATTATCTAAGTAAGAAGATGCTGCTAGCCGGACTAAGGTGACAGGCGGGCGGCTAATCTCGCAAATTTGAATGGGTCTGACGGGTATTTTCATTCGGACAAGGTAGGAGAAAAAAATAAGTATTCTCCAATGGGATTTACTTTCTTTTTTAAACGTGGGTATTCGTCCGTTTTAGAAGCATAAAAAATCAAGGAACTATACATAAAATCTTTTCTCTTTCTAGGGGTCCGCGTGCACCGATTTTATACATTCAATTTTCATGGCTCTCGTACCCGTGTCGGGGCCTACGACTAGCACATTTCTGTTTTTACTTAGATAATTCTAAATTTAACTTGTATAGTTAAAAAAAAGAAAAATTCTTCTTGTGAAAAATTTTCAATAATTTTTTTTTTTTTTTTTTTTTTAAAATTTGCTTCTAAGAAGACAAGGTGCCAAAACTCTTAATGCATCATTTACATAATGATATTATCTAATTAAAAAAATGTGTAATTTCCTCTCTTCTTTATCCTGATAAAAAAGACCTGAAAATTCTCAGTCCACTTCGCACGAACAAAAAAAGGGATAATTAGTCTTTTTTTCCATTTTGGGAAAAATCCAAAAAATTTTTACGTGGAGAGCAATTAATTGAAAATTTAAGGAACAACCGCTGAGCACAAAACTACAAGTAAAATCGAAAAAAAGTTTCTTCAATCGGGTATATTTATTGTTAGGTAATGGGATGCCATTTATGCATATTTAACACAAGTTTTGACAGAGCACAGTTTCACATTAAAAATTAAATTCTGGGATAGATTCATACGCGCGAAAATTGTCAAAAACTTATTGGGTTGTTCTAGAAACAAAATTTACAAAATTATCTGGGAAAGGAATTTTGACTAACAGGCACAGAAGACACGAGCGCTCTTAAAACGAAGAATTATAATAGAGAAGCGCAAAATTAAAGCTATAGTTTTGGTTTTTCATAAGGGTTCAAAAGGTACGGACTGACAAATCCTCCGAATTTTATTTTCATTTTATGGGGGAATGGAAAATTGGGCGCATTAAGCGGTTTGAAACCGCATAATTTATTAGTGGGAGCTAACTCCAAAATTGGTTATTACAAATACATAATAAATACAGCTGATTGTCGAACCGAATATTGGAACTTTCCCTAAAATTCGTTAATTAAATTTTAAAGATAGGGCGTTTCATTTAAGACATAAAGATGCAGATGACAAACAAATACGGGTATAGTGGAATTTTTCGGATAACAAAATGTTTTAATTTCGTAATTATTGCATGGCGTTTGAAAGAAATTTTTATTTTTATTTTAATACTTCGCGTTTTTTTTTTTTTTTTTTTTTTTTTTTTTTTTTTTTTTTTTTTTTTTTTTTTTTTTTTTTTTTCCTTTAATTGTGGCTCAATGTTAAAGCGTAAGAAGTGATTGGGTGCATGGGCATAAGGAGAATTAATATATATTCCATAATACATAGAATATATTTAAGGGGATCAATTTAATTAAGGGGAATAGAATAAAATAAATAATAATAAAAAGGTGTCAAAATAGATGGGAGGAGTAATATAATAATAATAATAATAATAACACACTATCATAATAAATAAACACATTCAATCTTAAATATATAATCAATAAATAGTGATTTAAAATAATGCATATAACCTATGTTATCTTTCTATGTAATAAGAAATAAGTAGCGTTACGTTTCCAAGACCATAATAGTTATATATTATTTAATAATACATCCAATAAATAATAAATAATAATATTTAAACATAAAATGTCAATCAATCAATTAATTTTTCAATTTAATCACATAATAATAATAATAAAACTAATAGATCAATAATAATAATAATATTTCAATTCAATAATTAACTCGAAAATAGATAAAGATAATAATAATAATAATAATAATTAATAATAATAGAATACCCATAATTTAGTTTCTATAAGTTTCTGCTCGACTTTGGACCTTGAACTCCGACTTTAGACTCACTCTACAAAGGAATTTTCGAATTCCGACTCTCACACGACCTGCCGGACTCCGACTACAGACTCTCAAGAACTCAGCTCGGAACATACAAGTCGCTCAGACGTCCGACTCGAGACTCAGACTCAGACTCAGACTCGCAGACCCTGGGAAGTGGTATAAGGATTTCTATGGTTTGGAAATATTTTTCATTCACTCTCTATCAAGGGTGAAAAAAATATATAATAACGGAAAGGTTTAGTTTTTCCTTATTTCTTGGAAACAGTTTTAGAGGATAGCTAAGAGCGAAGGCACCTTAGAAATCGAAAACTTTTTTATCTAGTAAAAGTAAGGACGATAAATAGGGATAATGGAGATTTTACTTTCTCTTTATAAGTATAGAGAAACCACTCAAAATTCGTTAAAAAACATATACTGGGAACAGGTGTTAAACGGTTGGGTATTTATAAACGTGATATTCTGAATAAAAAAAAAAAGAAAAATCATAATAAATGACATGATTGCTAACCTAATGGACGGGGTTATATCTAGCATTGGAACCTGCCCCGCCAGCTAACATTTGTTAATCACATTCTTTATTTTATGTATTTTTAATGGATATTTGCTTCATCAAAATATTAATCATATTTATCATATTTATAATAGTAAATTACATGTTAAAAAATCTCCGTCATAGTTATATAAAATGTATTACTGCAAACAAATTTGTAAACCATACATTTAACGGGTGCATAAATCTCCTTCAATTTCAGGGTGTATTATTTTACTAATCTTTAAGATCTCTTACTCAATGGATATTCAGTCATAAAAGTCAATTTCTTTTCAATTTAAAACTTAAGGGAGAAAATTATCTCACAATGCCCCACCTATTTTGTCTCACAATTTTCTCTCATCTCTGTATATCTACACAATTCACTTTCTTCTACTATATTTGGTCTTTTACAGGATTTATAAGTATCTTTGGCTCTTCTGCGCTTAATTAAAGCTAGATATCTCTGAAGCTAATAAATGAATAATTCTGAATGAATTCATTCAGTGAAAGTAAATATTCTGAATATAAGGAAACATTGTTTAATTCTTTGTCGAAAGGCCTGACTGATATTTAAAATGATATCCGGCAGAAACTGGAGCTTTGTGAAAAGGCAGGATATACGACAAGAGCCTGATTAAAGATTTCAGCGAAAGTTAAAGATGAAATATGCTCTATTTTAAAGCTTGGATAGGTGAAGAATTTAGGATAAATAAAGATATGAAATAAATAAACAGAGGAAATGAATTTAGGCGTTGGTTGGCAAGAGAGCCTAAGCCACAATTTGGAAATTCATAAGACTCCAAATAGAAGCATGAGAGAGGACAATGTCATTGTATAGTCATGCACAACAACTGACTTTGGCTGAAACATTTGATAAAGACAGTAAGTTGAGACAAATTAGGGTTTGCTGTCGAAGTGTCAAAACATCTGGGTTTTGGTTAAGAATAAGGGGTGATATCTAGAAGAATACCGCACACAAGTTCAAATCGAAAAAAAAGAAATGAAATATCAAGAATGTTAAGCAGATACGAAGTCGTGTGTTGTCGAAGATTTTACAGTTGTGTGGAAGATTATGTCAAAAAGAAAGGTGCAGGAACTGAGTGTTTTATGCCACTGTAAACAACCATGTTTTCCATGTGTCAGTTAAAACTTTCAGAAATATAAGAGAGTAGTTGTTTCAAGTACACTCTCCATGTTGAGTTATCTGTTGCTGGGTTAGACTTTTTTCAAAATGAAAGGGGGAAATGAAGAGTAGAATCTTAGAAGTTATCGTGAAAGATAGCAGAGGTTAGCTGCTCCAATGCAATATTCCTGCTTTCAGTTATATTCTGCTAGCTGGAGTTTTAGAAAGAAAGGAGTAATGATGGACTGAATCATCGGATGTTTAGAATGGATGTTATAAAATAATAGATGGTTATTAATGGAAAGTAGGAAAAGGGTTGTGTATATTACAGAACTGAGAAGAACACCACACCACTATTAATAGATTTAAAGGGAGAATGCCCCCTCCCTCCAAAAAAATAAATTAAAATAAAAACGATAACCATCGAAAGTGGAAAATTTACAAATCAAAGCTTCATGACAGATTTTATCGAAACCTTTCAATGTGTCCAATATTATACAAGGAAAGTATTCACAGAAATGCTGAAAAACAGGGATCAAGAGTCAGAAAAAAAGGCAAAAGAATATCACCGGTCTATCAATACTTTCTGAAACCAAACTGAATATCAGAAATAAGATTCAGACAACTCAAGATGCTTCCAAATCTTCCCTTTAAAGAGAGCTTCGAAACTTTTAGAAAGTACAGAGGTTTAGAGAAATAAGACTATAGCTAAAGGGTTGAAAGAAGAGAGAGAGAGAGAGAGAGAGATGAGAGAGAGAGAGAGAAGGAGAGAGGAGACGGCGACTCCAGACCGGGAGCTCGTGGCGGAAGAGAGAGAGAGGAGAGAGAGAGAGAGAGAGAGAGAGAGAGAGAGTATTAAGAAATAAAAAATATTTTATTAATTATACACAGGGGTACATGGGGGGAGGGTAAATTTTTGGGAAGTCATAATAGAAAAATCGCGATAACCTTTTTATTATTCAACCGATCGGCACGAAACTTTCGGAGCATCTATAGTCAAAGAAGTCTTACATTTTTTTTGTTTAGATAAATCATTTGTATACAGAGTAGATTTGCCGCTGTGCATGGGAAAATTTTCAAATTTATCCCCATAAACAGTGGCAAAGCTCTTGGGTTTACAAAAAAATATTTTAAACAAAAAATGTTAATCTTGCCCATTTATATATGATCTGAAAATTTCGTATTGATCGGATAAATAATAAACAAATTATCGTGATTTATTTTTGAGTTGCAAAAAAAAAAAATAATAATAATTGGTGGCATGAAACTTTTTTAATATTTAACCGATTACAATGAAACTTTCACAGCTTGTGCAACTCTACAAGTCACATATAATTTATTTAGATTAATATTTCGTATTCCCAATAGTTTTGCCGCTAATCACGAGAAAACCTTTGAAAACTTCAAAATATTTCCCATGAACAGTGGCAAAATCGTTGGACATATAAACAATTTATCTAAACAAAATATGTCTATCTTCCCAAATTATTTATGCTCTGAAAATTTCGTAATAATCGGACACGTAATGAAAAAGTTTTCGAGATTTTTTATTTTTGAGTTGCCAAAAATAATTAAAAAAGTAAATTTCAAATAATTGGTAGCATATAACTTTTTTATTATTTATCCGATTAGAATGAAATTTATAGAGCTTATAAATTTAGACAAGTTAAACATTCTTTCATTTATAGAGATTTTTCGTGTACCCAACGATTTTGCCGTTGCTAGCGGTTCAACTTCTTGGCTTTATCACACAGAGATATTTTTTTCTACATCGAGTTGATATTTTGGGATATAGCAAAAAATTCACCAGATATTTGTATAGTTTTCTCTTATGTTTTCGATTTTATATACGTTTAGCTATATTTTGATTAATTCGTTTAAATAAACTTTGATAAGTTTTTATAACTTTATAGTTTTAGGAAGAAAGTAATTAGGCCATATTTTGCACAAAAAAAAAAGAAAAAAAAAATAATATAACGCTGATATGTTTTAGATTTTTTATAAAACATCTGTGTATTGCGAATATTTCAGTGAAGTCCGAGTTTAAAAATCTTTTGTAGTTCAGCAGAAATTCACTTTTAAAAATTGCTGAGTAAAATGCTGATTAAGGACAATTGGGATGTAATTACTCAAAATCTACCACGCATTTTGCAAATGTTATCGTAATAAAATGTAGAGCATGTTTTTATCTTTCGAATGATGTATCACTTATCCTAATAAAATTTATAAAAAAAATTCCCGTTCCGTCCCCTTAATTCGAAAAATATCGTTGAAATAGGCATTCTAAAATCGAAATGATGACCTTGACAAAACGAAAACGACTTTATTCTCCGACTACTAATGCAGCTCACCTTTTGTGTGCCGTCGATTAGCATTCCCTATTATCGAGAGTTGGAACCTCAGAAATTCTGACATTTGCTAAAAGAGAGAGATAGGGCTGACTATTATTTTTCGCTGTAATATCGGGAGCATGTTGAATAATTAAGAATCACCCTTAGTTTGAAGCCAGTAAAGTTTTTTTTTCCTTGTAAAGATTGTGAAGTTTTTTTTGTGTAGATAAGACATTTACACAACTAAAAATTAGAATCCTCCAACATAAATTCTGAGCACGAATTTACAACTTAGATATGTATTGCACTTTTTTTTTAATATTTCACAATATGATCATCATCTTAATAATCATAATTAGTCGTTACCGTGGCTCATTTGGTATAGCGACAGAGTCGCAAAGGCAAGGGCCAGAGCTCGACCCCCCGTTCGGATCCTAGATAGTATTTACCTAGAGAATTCCCTTCCTAGAATAGGACTATGCCCGTGATGTGCCAACTACATATATATATATATATATATATATATATATATATATATATATATATATATATATATATATATATATATATATATATATATATATATATATTATATAAATATATATATATATATATATATATATATATATATATTGACTCTGGTGACGCTTCGGTTTCTGCCGATAAGGTGGGAGCTGTAATCGTTGATGGGATGAGCAGGTTCATTCCTTCTTCGACTAAATCTTTCTCTCCTCATAATCCATGGTTCAATCGTGCTTGTTCTCTGGCCATTCAGGCTAGAGACAGGGCGTATCGGGTGTGGAAAATCGTTCTTCTTTCACTCTTGCTAATTTTCATTCAGCTAAAAATAGTTGCAGGGATACTTCGACGAGCAAAGCGTGCTTTCATCTCAAACAAAAGTGCGCTAACCTCCTTGGTTCTCCTACTGACAAATCTTTCTGCCCTCTTGCAAAAACATTCTAACAACTTCTGTAAATCTGTCTTTCCCCTCATTATTCAATCTAATGGCTCTGTGGTTAACTCTCCAACTGAAAGGCCAATTCTTCGGCCTCCCAATTTTCCTCTAACTCAACCCAGGACTACTCATCCTTTCATATATATATATATATATATATATATATATATATATATATATATATATATATATATATATATATATATATATATATATATATATATATATATATATATATATATATATATATATATATATATATATATATATATATATATATATATATTTTATAACTTACCGCATACCAAAACGGGACTCCCATTGTACATTTGTTCCATCCACCCAAATCCATTTGCCCTCTTCTTCTATATCAGATGCTCCAATCCAAATAATTGTAGAGTTTTGAGCTATGAAGGACATATATATATATATATATATATATATATATATATATATATATATATATATATATATATATATATATGTATATATATATATATATATATATATATATA
>JABUQX010126875.1:0-7500 GCA_015478945.1 Trachelipus rathkii | reverse complement strand
ATATATATTATTATTATTATTATTATTATTATATATATATATATTATTATTACATATTATATATATATATATAAACAAATATATATATATATATATATTATTATATATATTATATACATATTATTATTATTATATATATACATATATATATATACATATTATATATATATATAACTATATATAATAGTATATATATATATATTATTATTATTATTATTATATATATATATATATATATATTATATTATTATTATATTATATTATTATTATTATTATTATTATTATATTACTGGTTATTGCATATATTATTATACTACATATTATTATACATGTTGAGATATACATATATTATACATATTATTATGTATTATTTGTTATTATTATATATATTATTATTATTATTATTATTATTATTATTATTATTATTTATATTATTATTATTATTATTATATTATTATTATATTATTATTATTATTATTATATTATTATATTATTATTATTACATATATATACATATTGAAGAAAGAAAAGAATATTATTATCATATATATATTTATATTATTATATATTATTATTATTATTATATTATTATATTATATATTATTATTATTATATATATATATATTATTATTATTATTATTATTATATATATTATTATATTATTATTATTATTATATTAAACATATACATACAACATATATATATATACAGGCATATATATATGAGCATATATTATTATTATTAATATTATATTATATTATACATACATTTATATATATATATATATATTATATATTTATATATTATTATATATATATATATATATATATATATTATATATATATAGAATATATATATATATATTATATATATACATATATATATATATATATATATATATATATATATATATATATATATATATATATATATATATATATATATATATATATATATTATATATATATATGTATATATGAAAGTATAAATATAGATATATATATATATATATATATATATATTATTATTATATATATATTTAATATATATATATATATATATATATATATATATACGTACTTGAACTTTTAAGAAATTTAGAGAGCGGATTCAACAAATTGCAGTCGTTTACAATTGCAAGAGAACCTCCAAGAGAATCACATTCGCATTTGGAATCTTCCCAATTCAATTCCTTGTTGACAATCTTGAAACATTTGTTGAGAATTGGAGTGAATCCATCAGGACAGTTTGCAACTGAAGATATATTTTTAATATATATATATATATATATATATATATATATATATATATATATATATATATATATATATATATATATATATATATATATATATATATATATATATATATATATATATATATATATATATATATAAGTTACGATATATATATATATGTATATATATATATATATATATATATATATAGAGAAAGAGAAAGTATATATATATATATATATATATATATATATATATATATATATATATACAGCAGCATTATTGTTATTATTGTTGTTATTATTATTATTATTATTATATGCATATATTACATATTATTATTATTATTATTATTATTATTATTGTTATTATTATTATTATTATTATTATTATTATTATTATTATTATTATTATTATTATTATTATTATTATATTTATATATATATATATATATATTATTATATTATTATTATTATTATTATTATATATATATATTACATATATTATTATATATTATTATTATATATTATTATTATTATTATTATATATATATATATATATACATATTATATATATATATATATTACATATTATTATTATTATTATTATTATTATTATATAATATATATATATTATATATTATTATTATTATTATTATTATTATTATTATATATATATATATATATATATTATTATTATATATATATACATGTCCGTATATATATATATATATGTTATATATATATATATATATATATATATATATATTTATATATATATATATATTTATATTATCTGTAGATATATATATATATATATATATAGATATATAAATATATTTATATATATTTGGGTGTTAAAATTTTTATTACTCAAAAGAGTCTGACCTCTTCTTACAATCACGAAAAACAACCAAGTAGCTAGTTTAAAAATGTAGTTAAAAATTTAAGAAACTCTGTATTACTCTATTCAGTCCCGAAGAAGTGCATCGCCCACGAGCACAAAAGCTTGGCATTATTATGTTCATTTATCTTATTTATTTATATTGTTAACAAGAAAAATTATAGTGTCATTGTTAATTAATTAAAATTTTTTTCAAAATTAGTTAAATTTTTTTAAAATTAGTTAGGGGAAGCAATATTCTATAACTTATAAATTACGCAGTTAGTAGTTTCATCATTCTATATATAGTATATATATATATATATATATATATATATATATATATATATATATATATATATATATATATATATATATATATATATATATATATATATATATATATATAGTTATATATATATATATATATATATTTATATATATATATATATATATATATATATATCATTCAAATATAATTCATAACGGCCAATGTCTCGGACTTTTTACATAAACGAGTTAAATCATATTACTTCATATATATACATATATATATATATTATTATTATTATTATTATATATATATATATATATATATACATATTATTATATATATATATATATATATATATATATATATTATTATATATATTATTATTATATATATTGTAGTATGTATTTTTTTGTTTTTAAAGTAGAAATAATTATATATATATATATACATATATATTATATATATATAGTTATATAGTTATATAGTTATATTATTATTATTATTATATATTATTATATATATTATATTATATATATATATATATAGAAATAATATATTGATGAATATATATATATATATATATATATATATATAAGAACTTACCATCGTTTTATAAGGTCAATTTCAGTTTCCTTGCTTTTTGACTGAGGTGATTCAAAATATTTTCATTGCTGACTTCTGTGCTGAGATCTCGATGAATTGACAGTAAAGCAAGACCTGTAATGCGATCCTCTCCAACACTATTCCGTAAATACGTTTTCAGACGCCTTAATGTCGAAAAGGTTCTTTCTACTGTTGCGGTGGATACAGGCAATACTGCTAAGATATTCAGGAGAGTAGCAATGTTAGGAAACCTCCTCTTGTCACACTTAGCCAAAGCACCGATCGCAGTTTTTGATTTTTCATTTTCTAGCAGCCATTTACGCTGCCAGAGACACCACTCTCCTTTTAGTGTATCCTCGTGAGGGTCTGAAAGGTCGTCTTTATAAAAGAGGATGCTTTTTCAATATGCTTATAAGGTACATTGCACTTTCTGGTAAAATATACTGAAGTGAAATGATAGTGGTTTCATGCGAGAGAAATCGATCAGTCAACGAAGAAATCAGATCATCAATAAACGGAATAAAAACTGAGATGCGGTAATATGATTCGGGATCTGATGTAGGTACATTACAACGATGTTTCTGGAACTTCGTAGTTCTTGGAATTGTTATTTCAATACCTAAGCTGTCGCATACATTTTTAGCTTGTGTGAATATGGTTTTAAACTCTGTCTGCATTTTGTCTATCTTTTTCGAGAAGTTGAATAATGTCTTTCACTAAGTTTATTGCACTGACAATGTCCAAATGGACACTCTGTAACTGTTTTGACAAGGTGTAGGTTATTTCAAGAAATTTACTTAAAACGAATAATGCTATTATAAAATTCAAATTACTGATTGAATTTAACAACGAAGTAGCTTTCTGTGATAATTCACCAGGCCATTCTTTTTATTTCTTCCAATGACGCAAGTATTGGCTCAAGAGTCTCTTTAAAAAGGAAAACCGCTTCATGCCGTTCACACCATCTGGTCTCGCACATCTTTTTGATCCTCTTGTTATTTTGGTTACTAGAAAACTCTTTTATTTTATCTTCCAGAAGTTTTGTGCGCTTCGAACTCGATCGAAAAAAGTGCATATTTCAGAGATGAATTCTAAGACGTTTCGAATTGCCTGAATTTTAGAAGAGTCTGAGAGACAGATTTAAACAATGTGCTACACAATGTGTGTATAGAGCTTTAGGATACTCATTCCGAATAACAGATTGCACTCCTCGGAATTCGCCTCTCATGGAAGAGGCTCCATCATATCTTTGGCCTCTTAAATTTTCGAGTTTTAAACCAAGATAGCCGAGTCTCTCCAAAATTACATTTGCCAATGCTTTCCTTGAGATATCATAAACCGGAACAAATGATAAAAAATCCTCTCTTAAAGTAAAAGGAGTATCACCTCCATCACCACCAATCGCGTACCTTACACAAAATGAAAACTGTTCTGTTTGGGAAATATCCGTTGTTTCATCAGCTAATGCTGAAAAAAATTTGTTTTTATTAACTTCTTCCACTATTTTCCTTTGTATATGCTGACTAAATGACTGTATGATTTCATTCTGTATCATCGGACTCGTATACATTGAATTTTTGGACGATAGAAGTAAGTGGTTCTTCAAAACCTGGTCACCTCCATTTGCTCGAAACCTAAGAAGGCTTCTAAAATTTCCGTCATTTTCAGCTGGAGTTGATAATTCAATACGTCCAGAGTCACTTGAGCCCCTTAATGCAAGACCTTGCTGGCCACATAAACGTATAGTTTCAATTATTGGTACAAGTTTTTCTCTATTTTCCTTCACATTTTTCTTATTTTGAGTGTCCAGTTGTTTGTCTATGCTTTCGATTTTTTCTGAATAAGAGCTTCAATATTATCTTATATATATATATATATATATATATATATATATATATATATATATATGGTTTATATATGTATATATATATATATAGATAAGTATATATGTTATATATATATATATATATATATATATTTGTAGTTTGTTTTCTGCTGAAAAAATTGCACTGTCGATAATTTCGGGGGTGCAGCCCTCATCCCCCTGGTTACGTTCTTGATATATATATATATGAGAGTGATTTATATATATAAATATATATATATATATATATATATATATATATATATATATATATATATATATATATATATATATACATAGGTGGGCACGATAACGAAAAATGTTATCGCGATAACCGATAAATCGATAACGAAAACCTTATCATCGATAACCGATATTCGATAACTCGTGATAAAAATATCGCCGATAAGGCGATAACCGATAAATCGATAAATCCAAATTTTTATGTATTTCATTTTATTATAAATAAAATGTTAAAAAAACACGACTTTGGTTTTTAAGAAAATGTTAAAAATAAATTTATTACATCTTCTTTTCACCTATTTTATAGATTATAATATAAAATTTTCAGTTTTCTTTACCGACACGTACCCAGAAAATATGGGAATGTTGCTACTTGCTTTATATAACTTGTAAAACTTTGGATATCTTATTAAATAAATTTAATTTTTTCCCTTTGCTTCTCAGTGTTTTTTTTTATAATAAAATTTTATTTTCTAATTTATGCTCTGATGTTATAGATTCTATAATGTATGTAAAAAGCCAAAGATAAAGGTTAATAAAGGATTTGAAATGAAATCAAAGAATTAGTTAATTACAATTTATCAATATAAAAATATAAATACTAGGTTCTGGCCTTCTGCAGCATTTGTATGTTCCCCTTCATAAACATGAGCATATTAAAGTTTTCATCTGACAGAGAATTCCTCTTGGCTCTGTAGATATCTTTGCCAAGGGAGAACAATCGCTCCACCGCAGCGCTAGACGGCATTGCAGTATTGTACCTTATAAAGAGATCAATGAGCACCTCTCTCATTGTTAAAAGCTAGGTCTGACAGGCTGTCTGTCGATTTCGCCTGCAGCCACTTATTTACAATGAGAGCAGCTTTACTCTTGATTGATCTTTGATGACGTTGACCTTGAGTTAGTTCAGTGTAATCATCAGCATCACAGATGCTTGAGTAGTAGTCCTTCTCTTCCATGTCCTCTCCCTCGCTGCTGCTGGTACTGTTGGCGTTCTCGAGTTCGGTACGCCGTAGCCTAGTAGGATTCGGTAATTTTCAAGAGGTCGGAGTCGGAGCCGGAGTCGGAGTCGGAGTCGGAGTCGGAGTCGGAGTCGGGTAACTTTCAAGATAGTAAATATTTGAAAATTTTAAACTGACAAAGTTATAAATTGTGACTCTGTGAATGACTTCAATCACTTCATGCAAGTTTATTGACTTTCGACTTCTACATCACAAAATGCAATTGCAAACTTCGAAGATTTTTAACCAGCACCTTATGTTTCAATTTGGATTATATTCTAATAAATTCAACCTTCAACCTTATACCATCTATATTTAAGATGCTGAAGGAATAAAAGACTCCATGGTACGAAGAGAAATTTCTCTCATTGACAATGATATTATACTAGCTGTTGTTTATATTGATCCAATCTACAGGGTAAGCTTAACTGAAGAACAACAACAAAAAGCTAAATCTGCACTTTGCAATGTGGCCATTTGTATTAAAGGGTTGCAGGAAGTTCAAGAAGAAAAGGATACATCTAAACATATTGTAAGTGATGAAACTACAACTATCTCCGTTACTACCTTCTCAAGTCATTCTTCAGAAAGTTCAGAAGATTAGTATGAAAAGCTTTTAGATATTGAAGAGCTTAGTCGAAAGCGTCGATTGGTTCAAGAAAAAGGTCAAGGTTCTTCCTAATCCTTGTACACAATATTCCATAACTTTAAATAAAATTTCTTTGCTGCACTGAAAGAAGTTGAAAAAATTGATGTAACTTCGAAGAGTATCAAGACATTGTACAAGAAGCTGAAATTGCTGTTACTGCTCTACCTCCAATGCAAGTTAGCGTTGAACGGCTTTTTCTGCTCTTCGCATTATAAAATCAGACCAAAGAGGAAAAATGAAGGAGGACCTGGCAGATGCTATTCTATTTTTAAGAACTAATTCATTCAATGAGTAGATGACACTAGATGTAAGTTCATGTAACTAAGTAATGTAGCAGTTTATATATATATATATATATATATATATATATATATATATATATATATATATATAGTATATATATATATATATATATATATATATATATATATATATATATATATATATATATATATATATATATAAGGCCGTTCAAACCCCTTCCCTAAATTATTTAAGTTATCAAAATTTTTTGATGGCTTAAGTCTCTTAATTATAATTTTTAATAATAATAAAAATAATAGTTAATCAAAGCAAATTAAGAGTATATATTTTATTAATAGAAATGAGGAAACATATTTGTAGTTGGTGAAGATTTCTTAGTTTAAGTGGCTGTTGTTCCATATATATATATATATATATATATATATATATATATATATATATATATATATATATATATATATATATATATACTTCAAATTTAT